>JAODKN010000046.1:6871335-6884688 GCA_026774425.1 Petrocephalus zakoni
CCTGCGGGGGCCGGGGGGCGGGGGGCGGGGGCCGAGGGGCGGGCAGGGCAGCCCTAATCCGACTTAAGTTGGTGTGCCGATCGTTTCTGAAAGGTGGGGGGTGGGTGGAGACAGGGTTTGTGTGGAAAGCGTGCGAAGCGAGAGCAAATCTCCCAGAAAGCCTTTCCTTCCCCACGCGAGGGGTATAATTACACCCCCCAAGGCAAGAAAACCACATCAGAACAGGCTTTCGTGCAAAGGCCGGCTAGTGTACGCCCGGGATTTCTGGGGCTGTTTCCATGCCGCCCAAACAGCCCAGGATTGGGAAGGCTTTCTCCCGCTTACCTGGGTCTGAGGAATGCCATGTTTACCTAGCTGGAGAGGGGGATGCATCTGCAAAATAAAAGGAGAGGGAGAGAGAGGCAGTGTGTGAAAAAATACAGAAAAACAAGCACATGTTTCAAGACATCCGTGCTAGTTTGGGGGAATATATGGGTTCCCGGGGCCTCCTGGTTCACAGGGGAGCCTTATTTAGCCGCACCCCCGCCAAACTCAGCATATACCAGCCGCACACCTCCTCAGAACCGGCCAAACAGATGCGGGACATGCGCATTAGCCAGAGCTGCAGCTTTGGAAATTTAGGCACAGCCAGTCCATCACCAGTTATCTCTAGTTGGCAGTTATCTCTAGAGAATAACTGCTAAGGCTCCCAGCACCCTCCAGCCTAGCCCGTTACCAAAATCCAAGCTTACATGCCAAGGTCTTGGCATGTGGGGTCAGGAGCTCCACCCCTTTGCTGGGGTCTCAGTCGGCATGTGGGGTCAGGAGCTCCACCCCTTTGCTGGGGTCTCAGTCGGCATGTGAGGTCAGGAGCTCTGCCCCTTTACTAGGGATTCAGTCGGCATGGTGGGTCAGGAGCTCCTCCCCTTAGCTGGGTTCTCAGTCAGCATGTGGGGTCAGGAGCTCCACCCCTTTGCTGTGTTCTCAGTCAGCATGTGGGGTCAGGAGCTCTGCCCCTTTACTAGGGATTCAGTCGGCATGGGGGGTCAGGAGCTCCTCCCCTTAGCTGGGTTCTCAGTCAGCATGGGGGGACAGGAGTGCCTCACCTTTACTGGGGACTCAGTCAGCATCTGGGGTCAGGAGCTTTGCTCCTTTCCTGGAGTCTCAGTCGGCATGTGGGACCAGGAGCTCCGCCTCTAGGCCGGGGTCTCATTGGGCACGTGGGGTCAGGAACTCCGCCTCTTTCCTGGGGTCTCATTGGGCACGTGGGGTCAGTTACTGCAACAGTTTAAGCTTGTTTGGGACCTGAAGGTCCTCTGGGCAGCTGGTGCTTTGTGTCTGTGATCTGAAGCCAATGAGACTCTGGAGGTGGATGAGTTACAATACAAATGTTAATTATTTATTTACTGTGAGTGTTTGTGAATCTCCTAACCTCATATCCAGTACAGGGTCACGGGGAGCCTGGAGCCCATCACAGGCAGCACAGGACACCCTGGACAGAATGCCGGTCCATCGCAGGGTAGTATTAATATTCATGATTATGGTAGAACCGCGTGTGCATAGTTCTTACACTGTATTGCATTTTGGCAAAATGTACAGTGTGTTTGGTTCAGTGCAGCATTTCACAGTGGGGGGGGGGGTGAACGTCATGTTTCTTATTGGATGTGGTTAGTCTATAGGTGAGGGAGTGAGCCAGCCTAGCTTTGGGGGGGGTTACAGAATGGAAGTGATTTGTTATTTCAGGACTTCCCTGATGGCAGAGAGAGAGGGCTTCCTGTTAGGCGGTCCCACTCCGGGGCCAGTACACGGGCACTTCAGTGTAATCATGCTGTCAGACCGCAGGAGCTGCTAAAAATTGGTTCTGAAAATCAAGGGGAATGAACTTGAGGGGGAGGAAAAATAAAGCAAAATACCCCCCCTGATCCCACAATCTACTCCACCCTAAAACACTCCCCCTCCCAAACCGTGTGCCTTGTACCTCTGTGACCCGGGTTCACTGTGACACTCTGTTGAATAAGCAGGTATAGGAGGATGAATGGAAGGTTCTTTACTGATAATCTGCTCACATCCTTTTGGACCAAATTATTTCGCTTCTGTTCCTGTGAAAAAGTGGGGGACACCCCCCCCCCACCACCACCCTGTTCTTAACTGTTACACCACCCCATCTAGAAAATAACGCACCTAACAGCAGCTTAGACTGTGGACTGCTATTTAAAACAAGGTGCACCCGATGAAGTTCATAAATGGTTAAACTAAAACTTTAAATTAATGATTACTGTAATTTGGTAATGAGAAATGAATGGAAATGGATTTGCGATTTGTCTATCGGCTGCAACTTAAAATTTGATAAAGATGACAGAGGTCACGAATTCCATCTAACTTCAGAAAATCTTATTTAAAGTTTCAAAGTGACGCATATTGATTGACTTCAGGGTGGCTCCTTTCATCATTTATAATAAGAGATACACCGAGTCCCTCAAATGATCTGAAACGCTTGGAATCAATTGTTATGGGTCAGGAGGAGTCAGATCTGCAGATATCGCTCAATTCAAACGCTTGTTTCAAGTCGTAGATAATATCTCGGCGATGAATTTTTAGGTCTGAAGAAAGTTCTGGGAGGCACTCAAAGGCACTTATATGCTTTGCTGATCTCCGCACACCTGAGCTCTAATATTTCTCGAAATCCGTACTGAAGCTCTGAAGGCCCAGATAATGCTGCCGGACCCGGGTATTTCAGGGTAGCGCTTTTGGCAGTACCTCGAAAAATGAACATCGGTGGCTCTAGCTGGACGTGCCTAGCACTGCAGATTCGGGCTAAAGGTACACAGCGGCTGTGAGAACCCCCCCCCCAACCACCCACACCCCTGAGTGGCATTTTAATATGATGGGAAGCATTAGGTTGAGGCCCGTTGATGTCTGTGAATTAGGGCCAGTGGAGCTCTCTCGGACCGAAAGAAGAGCACCATTGCCGAGTAGGGGGTCGTCACCCCTGGTTACTCCCCCCCGGTCCACTGTATGACAGCTCAGAAAGCTCTGTCGGCGGTAACTGCCAGCACTCTGCGGATACGGTATCAGCCTGCACAGTGATGCAGGGCTTCCTCCCGAGGCTAGCTGAGATAGCTAGCACGGCCCCGTATCCACGGTGATGCCAGTAAAAGCTCTTTAGTCACCACTTGTACTATACGATGCATACAAAATGGAAGGTATTCATGCAGTGTAACCCCCCCCAAATGTATTTAACCTTCGGCTTTTTGGGGCCAGAAATGAATTGTGACATCGGGCTGCTCCACACTCACGTCCCCATCTCCAGGAGCGTCATCCTGGGTGAGATTAAAAAATGTTGACGTTACGTTTTGGCTCCGCTGTCGTCTCTGAAGCAGCATTGCTCAGATTTCATAAAGCCCCCCCCCCGCGGGATATGCCCCCCCCGACCTCACACTCCCCGACTCTCATGTATAGAAAGTGTTCACTCATCTATGTGGGGCAAACCCTCTCCTTCAGCTCACAAGGCAGGTCGGCAGTTTTGCAACATTCAGCAACTGAGCTCCGCATCTTTGAGTTTGCATCGCTCCTCCTACGGTGATTCAACCAGTTTAACGATGTAACAATGCCATTCCGAGGAGTGTGTCTGCTTCATTTGGCTCGCCTGTCAAAGTGATTACAACAATCCCTATAGCAGCCACCCACCCACCCATCCATCCATCCATCCATCCATCCATCCATCTCCCAGCCCCTCATCATGGACAGGGGTGTGAGGTTCGGTCCTCATAAGTCCATAAATCATTCGGGTCCCTCTTCCCAGCAGCTCTTTCTGCAGTGAAGTCAAAAAAACGATGGCACTGCAGTTGTAGGGAGCAAGCTGAATGGCGGCCAGCTGGTCTTGTCCCCATCTCCAGGAGAGTCATCCTGAACCGTATGGGCAGCAGTGCCTGTTTTAATGAGTGTCCCCCGTTTTGCGGCTCGTCGCCCGTCCACTCCCATTAGCTCCCGCCGCTCGGCGGCACCTCTCCCTCATGAATATGTATGCGGTCGCTGAGCGGCGCACGGGGCTCGGAACGCAGGGCCTGATAATGAGGGCCAGCCGCACGCTTGGAGAGAGTGTGGGCGCTCCCCAGGGTGGGGCATGGAATGGATCCTAAGTGTTAAATTATGCCTGGCCCTTTGTGGCGAGTCTCCCAGCCGCTGCATCCAGCCAGGGCCCAGGATTGCATCGTGTCTGTGGGCTGGAGCTCGAGAGCTGGGGGCTCTGCCTGAACTTTCAAACTCGCTCGACACTGTGGGGGTGAAGAAGGGAACGAGGTAGAGACAGAACCACGTCCTAGAATCCCAGGAGAAAATTGTCAGGGAATAAGATCTGTAAGTTCTGTAGATGACAGACTTGGGTTGGTTGGTGTAGGGTGGGTCTGTAAGGCTGAGAGATGGACTGGTTCTGAGATGTGTAGGGTGGATCTATAGGGCTCAGAGATGGACAGGTCAGGGCTATGTAGGGTGGATCTATAGGGCTCAGAGATGGACAGGTCAGGGCTATGTAGGGTGGGTCTATAGGGCTCAGAGATGGACAGGTCAGGGCTATGTAGGGTGGGTCTATAGGGCACAGAGAAGGACAGGTCAGGGCTATGTAGGGTGGGTCTATAGGGCACAGAGAAGGACAGGTCAGGTCTATGTAGATCTTACCTCTGTGCTGTACTCTCTCTGCTTTCCTCTCAATTCTCTTACCATCCATGTTTAAATGGTTTATATAGCAGACACCTGTGTGGAGCATTTATGTACAATAATGGGCATTAATCGTTTACTTTAGCTGAACGCGCCCGGCACGCGTAACATCTGCCCCCTCTCCTTCGGCCGCATCGACTCTGACTCTTTTAACGGCTTGTCTGCGAAGTGGTGATTAAGTCCCTCTCTTTTTTTTCATTGCTAAGCTTAAATAAATGAAGGTATGGGCTATTAAGCATGTTACTTTCAGAATGCACTTATTTCACGTTCACAATACAGATTAAGTGAGTATTAAGCGAATTTACATATAAATTATGCAATCGAATATTCCTCGGACAGATTAATGAATGTGAGGGGGGGCGGTGAGGTTTCCGGACGCACTCCAAGGTACATAGGTCGAGGTCTATTTATACTGCAGCGGGATGCTTTAACACTTTTAATTTGTCAAAAAATCATCCCCAATTACAAAGTTGTTATTAGCAGCCCAGTAAGTGAGAGGAGCTCGTTAAAATTCCAGCGTGGCGTCGGAACGCGGCCGATAGCGGCTTGGAGCCGTCTCGCTGAGGTTGGGAGCGATTTTCACCTCCTGGCTTGGCTCTCCTTTCCAACAGTCTTTATCTCACACTCTGGGGGATCGGAGGAGCTTGCCAATTATAGAATTAATCTCACACATTAGCCCCCTCGCCTCCCCCCACCTGCCTTCCTGCTCCAGTGCACGTCACCCTCGCCTGCGACCTGTGACTGAAGGCACGCACAGAATCGGTTCGGTCCGGCTTGACCCAGCCAGCCGGGCCGAATGCGTGGCGCCGTTGCACAATAAGTGCTGGGTCATTGCCTTCTTTCACCGCCGACCCAATTTGCAGACACCCAGATGTTGAGGACTAGGAGAACCTGAAGGCAGCCCTTAGCTAATTAACGGGCGCTGAGGCGAGGCTGGGGAATCCGGTGAGCGGGGGCAGCAGTTGGGGGCCCACGGGTGCCAAAGACCCAAGGTTCTTACAGCACAGGGGTGCCGTCTTCCATCAAGGCCAGGTGCTCAGAAATGAGAACACTTCCGAATATGTAACCCCTGAAAGAATCCTCCCAGAATAATGGAGGAACTCAGAAAAAGAAGCGCCGAAAAAGCTTAGAATGCACTTAGTAGCTAAATCGCATTATTAGCAGTCAGAACAGTTCAGCCACCTCACCCATGGTCACAAGGTCACAAGTGGTGACTTCTCCTCAGAGATGCTGGGCTGACCTCCACTGGCGTGGCGAGCCGACCATCTGGAGGGACAATCGAAATAGAGGCACCACTCCTTCCAATCGAGAGGAGTCAACTGAGCAGTTCCAGGAACGTACTCCTAGCCCCGGGGCAGACCAGGAACACGCTACAGGGAGTATCTCTCCCAGATGGCATCGGAATGTCTGGGAATTTTCCTGAAGCAGCCTGTGGCCTTGGAAGGCGGGGCCCAGTCCGGGCTGCTACCGGGACCTTCACCGAATACAAGCAGTATGAAGGCGAATGGATTACATTCCGTTTGTTTTATCCAAATCCACTTACCGTTGTACTTATTTGTGCAGCTGGAAGTTAAGTATCTTTCTCAAGGGCACAGAGCCCATCCTGGGGTTTGAAAGCAGGGACCATCATGTTAATGTATAAGTTCTTCTTTCAGCTTTTGACAGAAATCTACTGCAGCATTTGTGTTCCTGCTCGGCATTAATCTGTCAAATTCCCAGGTGTAGCTAATTCTCTGGACGTCATACGGCTAGGAGTGCATTTGGAGACGAAAGCTTACAGCTTCTCAATGATCTGACTGAGTGTGCTGCATCATTCAGTGAGCTTACAGTCATATCTGCATGCCACTCATGTGGTATAGGGTCATGATGGGCTTGGAACCTGGAAGGTGCCCATTGAACCATGGGGAGAGCATGCATCCTTCACACCTAGAACTTGAGAAAGGCATTGAGCCCACCACGCTGGACATGTGAGACATCAAACTGCATGCCGCATTCAGCTGTGAGTTTACATCTTGTTCTTATTGTTGTATTGGAGTGATATAACGTAATTGAAAATAGAGGAAATCTGAGATTTAGGTATCGGTGGTATGATAACACAACCAATAACAGAAGACACAGCTGACGTATATGACATATTTGTTCTGTAATTTAGCCATTAGTTTGTTCTGACAGTTAGCGTTACTTTGTCCTTTTGGTTACCTATTTGTTTGTTCTGACAGCGTTTGTTTGTTCTGTTGCTTACCTATTTGTTTGTTCTGACAGCGTTTGTTTGTTCTGTTGCTTACCTATTTGTTTGTTCTGACAGCGTTTGTTTGTTCTGTTGCTTACCTATTTGCTTCTTATGACAGTTAGCATTCATTTGTTCTGTTGGTTACCCATTTCTTTTCTTCTTACAGCATTCATTTGTTCTGCTGATTACCTGTTTGGTTTTTCTAACAACATTTGTTTGTTCTGTTGGTTACCTATTTGTTTCATTCTGACAGAATTTGTTTGTTTTGCTGGTTACCTATTTGTCTTTATCTCTGGCATTCGTTTGTTCTGTTTGTTACTTATCTGTTTGGTTCTGATGGTTAGCTTTTGTTTGTTCTGTCAGTTAATTGTTTTTTTCTGTCAGTTAGCCATATGTATGCTCTGCTAGTTAGCCATTCATTTGAGCTGCCAATTAGCTATTTGTTTTTCTGGTGGTTAGGCATTTGAATGTTGTGCCATTTAGCTGTTCATTGGTTGTTTTGATTGGCCATTGGTGAGTGTGTTGATTAGCCATTTCATCTGTCATTTACTTGTTATTGGTTGTTTTGGTTAGCCATTGGTTAGTTCGCTGATTAGCCATTTCTTCTGCCATTTTGCTACTCATTGGCTCTGTCGCTTTGCCTGTTGTTTGCACTGAAGCTCGTTTGCTGAGTTTCTCCATTTACTCCCAACACTTCAGACTTTGCACGAGGCCCTGACAGCCGTCCTGGTCGGTGGGTTTGCAGAGACCACAAAACAGACGGAGGAGCCGTGTGCCGGGACGAGGCAAGCTGAAGCTGAGATGTCAGCAGAATCGCGGGAGAAGCCGCTCTGTCAGGCTGCCGCACGCACCGAGCGCCCCGCGTCTCCGCCGTCTTGTTGGTGTGCTGCTTGTCTTCGGAATGCTACCGTCGTAATAGCAGCATAGCAACATTAGCGATAGCAGACAGACAATAATATTCAGAGCAGGAGAAATGCCGATCAGGTGTTAGGGCTGGGGGAAGAGAACATCTACTCCCTTCCCTGCACCCGCGCCTCCCCCCCCCACACACACATAGCGCGCTGCATAGAGGTCAAAACAAAGATAAAGGGGGCACATTCTGAATACCCCCGCAGCCCTCATAGCTGTCCCCGTTGAGGTGTGGGTGTCAACCACAGGCTGGGGGCAGGAGGGAGGGGGTGGCATTCTGCATGTTCAGTACTAAAATAAATGTTTGTGTGGGGATATGGGGAGGGACGGATGGGGGTGTTTTCATAACTCGCCCCACCGTCAGAAGCTGAAAGGGGAGACGTTGCTTTGAGTCCCACTGTGGGTGGGATTACCATGCACTCTCAGTCCTATTGACTTCCTACTGGCCTTCCTGGGTTAAAGCGGTGCATGGTAATCCTGCCCGCAGTGGGATTCACTCTCTCATTTCCCTCATCTAAGGGTCATGGGTAACAGGGCTGAGCTCCGTTCGCATTTGAGGAACAGGTAGGAGGCCTGCTATTGTGCTTCGCGTCTGCGGTAGATCTCCGAGGATGTGAATGCAGACCTCTACATTTCTAAGTGCTCATTATACACATACTTTGGCGTGGATTTGGGGTGATTGGAAGCCCACTGGTGGGCAATACTCCATATAAAGTAAAAATAAAATTCATATAGTCCTTGCAACTTGTGGCTCAGTGTGTAACATTATGGCTGCATATCTCCAGGGCTTGGTGTTCGATTTCTGCACCTTGGCCCTGTATGTGGGGGGGATGAGGTTTGTATGTTCTCCCAATGTTCTTTGCTGGATACTCTAGTTTCCTACGAAATTCCACGATCAGGCAGTTACTCGTAGCATATGAACATGTTCCCTGTGATGGATTGGCATCCCGTCCTGAGAGTCTGCTGCCTCTCAGCCGGTTCTGAGAGTGATAAAGGGAGACTCTGGCAACAGGACCACACATGAAATCCACGATTAATTACGAGTATGTCAAGCCTGGAATGATATATTTCTCTTATTAAATTGATGGAGCGGGATTATGTTTTGGGTTAATTGTGCCATGTCGCTGGGTCATGCATTTGGGTAATCGTCCAAAAATTATGCATATAGTCCCTTGGAATCATGGGAAAAATAGACCTTACAGAGGGCACCCATAGCTTTAACAACGGAAGATTTTTGGACTAAATACCCTCCGCCTGTTTATTCGGTTTTCCTTGCTAATTATGCTGGTAGCAAGTGGTGTGTTTTGTCTCTCGGCTTCAGTAGTAGCTGGCTGCTTGTGACAATATTTCCACAATCAGAATGCAGTTGGTGATATTTGCATGTTAAGTGGATTGGGTTGAAGTATTTTGCTCCCAGGATAATAACATTTGAAATGTATCTGAGAGAGAATTCAATTACGGTACCTGCATTAAAGGGCTTGGATTTTGTTTTACGGGGAATTTCCTTACTTCCTCAGAGCTAATTTCTAGGATGGTGCACAAAACCAGTGTCTAAACAAATGCAGGGATAAGGTCACTGCCAGATATGACCAGGGGCTAGCAAACCAGTAAACATAGTTAATCTTGCACTTAGTTAATAGATTTGTTTGTGTTTCCTTTGTGCGCATGATGAAAACCTCTTTTTGTGTGAATGCGAGAAGTTAAATTATTTATGATGGATCACCTATGAGTGGGAGGGAAGAGGCATGAAGATCTCATCCAGGGAGCGGGTCAAGTTCATGGGACTGTTCTGCTGGTCCAGTGTTGTCCATTTAGCCTCCGCTTGTCCCACACATCTTGTATATCGAAGAGACCCAGTTTCTGCATGGTACTGTCTGGGGTATGGGTACATAGCAGTTCTGTACTGACACAGAGAAACAGAGGCTCGCTGTGCTGCACTTCTCTTATATACAGTGGAACAAGTAAAGCTGAACAAAGAGCAGCCTATTTTACCGCACCCAGCATCCCTACTGTATTTTAGATGCTTTTTTCCCATCATGCACCTGGATGTATCAGGCCGCTCCCCAAGTTGCTTGAAGCTTACCTTAAGGATACTATTATACTGAGCTCTGGGAGCAGGAGGCCACTCTGATGTGGAGCAGCCTGGGCTCCCTGGCCATGATGCTGCAGGGCTGCAATTTCTGCCCATTAGACACTCTCAGATGTGGAGAGATCCTGTGGCACTTGTACAGGGAAAGCTGGGGGGGACGGTGACCATGTGACCTTCTGCAAGGCGCTGCTGGCTGTGTGTGCATGTGTCTGTGTGTAGTGAAAGTGTCCCAATTGCAAATAGAACAGTGGTTAAGAATGCATTGCCCACAGGGAGGAATGCCTTTCACCAGCCATGAGATACATCTAGAGTTAGCTACAACAATGCCAAGATACACCAACTGTAAATGACACAAACTGTGTTTTACACCAACTCTAAATTACCCTGACTGTGAATTACTTCAATCCTGGGTTGTACCAACCCTGAGATACATCAGCTGGAAATTACACAAACTGAATTATACCATTCCTAAATTACACCGATTATGAATTACATCAACCCTAAGTTACAACAAATATGAGAAACACCAACTGTAAATAAATGACACCAATTGCGATTTACACCAACTCTGAATTTCTCCAACTGTGAATTACACCAACTCAAAATTACACAGACTGTCAGTTCAGGTCCGGATGGGAAGTATGCACTGACAGCACGTTGCTGCACCCACCACACCTTGGGGTCCCGGGTGGTTACTCCCCAAGCCAACACGCATCCAGTCCCACCCTCCAGAAATGCAGCCAAGTGTTACATGGGCGTCCCCTTGGCCTGGTTCAGCCGCTCGAGTGCTCAGCAGTGAGGATCCTGCTAACCGGATCGTACTCAAGGAATCACGCCATATGGCAATAGTCTGTATCTGACTCTCCATCACAATACAGGTAATTTGGATCTCCCTGTGCACAGTACCAAAGGAGTCCAGTCTTCATCTCAGGTCACTGGAGAATGTCCATGTCTCGCAACCATACAATAAAACAGGGAGCACCAGGACTCTAAAGACTTGGACCTTCGTCCTCTTACAAGCACATCAGGAGCACCACACACCCCTCTCCAAGAAACTCATGACCCCCTCATGCTCTCCCAATCCATCTACTGAAGAGTCACTAGAGACATGAATGTCGCTACCGAGGTAAGTGAGCCTCTCAAAGCAGTCGACATTCTCTCTGCAGACAGACACATTGCTGAAGGCTGTGCCCAAGAGGTCATTAAATGCCTGGATCTTGGTTTTTATCCAGGACACTCGCAAGGCCAGACACTTACACTCCTCATTTAGTCTCTCAAGAGACCCAATCAGAGCCTCCAACCGATTCCCCATAGCTGCTGGACCCCTTGACCCTGCCGAACACCCAGTCCATGCAAGCAATGAACAGAGTAGGTGCAAGAAACCACCCCTGACAAACGCCAGAATCAACTGGGAATCCACTCCGCACAGCACTCACAACCCCAGTATACAGGGCGGCCATGACGTCCAGCAAGTTCGGGGGGGTCCCACAAAGTCTCAGGACATCCCACAGGGCAGCTCGATCAACTGAATTGAACACTTTACAAAAGTTGACAAAAGCTGCAAAAAAACTCTGTCGATATTCGCATTTGCGCCCAATGAGAACCCTTAGTGCCAGGATGCAGTGGAGAGTAGACTTCTTAGACATAAAACCAGACTCCAGTTGGTGGTAGGCACGCCAAAAATAATGTGGGTGATGCTTAGATTCTCCTGTAAATAGGTCGTGGGTCACTAGACCATAGATGTTGTGTCACTTGCTTACAGATTCCTCTAACAAATGCCTCATCATCTGCCCTCAGGGCCCTTACAGTCATCCTTCCTAATTCCCAGCACTGACCACAGCTGCCATCATGCCATGCACTGTGACTCCTATCGATATTAACTTGGGAGCCCTGCCACATGAAGCACCTCCTTCTGGGAACACTGGCAACACCAACACGACCTTCAGCAACCTTCAGAGTCTCCCACATTACATTTGGATCAGCAGTCACACCCAAGTCTGCAAGTTCCTCATACTGCATGCAAACTCATTAGAAACAGCCTGATTGTGGAGTCTGTTCTCCTCTTAGGTGGCAGCCTATTGGACATGCTACTCTTTAAAGCAGAAACAACAAGTCTGTGGTCAGAATTCATAAATTGGGAACTTGGGTAGACCCTGAAGTTTTGTAGGAGCCAGCAAATCCTGCCCATGAGGATGTGATTGATCTGTCTCGTTGCAGTATTGGAGTACCAAGTCCAACAATGCGGCCCAGGGCACTGGAACTAGGTTCCCCCACAGCCCATGACAGCAACAGCTACTCTCTGAGTATGGCAGCCATCAGAGTGACCAGACCAATAATTGCTGTACCCGCCTACAGAGATCAGGCTACTCCAGACAGACAGTGGCGCCACTGAAATGCGGAGTTTATGAAGCTCCTCTGAGAGCAGAGGGAGATGGACATCATGCTGGAGAGACAAGATGTTCCATGTGCGTATCCTGATGCCCCACCACAGATTAGGACCCGAGCACTGCTGTGCAGTGATCGACACCTCAACACCACACTAGCTCCCATCCCTATCAAACATGACCCTATTGGCTCTCTGACGGTTTCAACTCTTCCGGGGACGAGGCTCCCGAGGGCTTTCCCCCATCCCCTTCATGATGCATGAAGCCTTCCTGTGGGCGGCCGCAGCAGAGCTACTCCCCCGGGGATGAGCCTCCCCAGGGCTTTCCCCCATCCCCTTCATGATGCATGAGGCCTTCCTGTGGGCGGCCGCAGCAGAGCTACTCCCATAGAGAGCAGAAAAGAGTCCTGTCAGCCTTGTCTGAGCTGTGTGAAGTGTTTTACAGTGGCTGGAGTGCCAATCCAGCCACCAACCCCCAAATTTTTCCCTGAAAGTTGGAAGACCACTTACAGGGCCAGATGTAGTATGACGTCATACCCAGGATAAGTGAGTTAAATCAACCCGAAGTAACACTGCCTTTGAATTACATCAACCCTTAGTTGCACCAACCGTGAGATACACCAACCATAAATGACACCAACTGTGATTTACACCAACTCCGAAATACTCCAACTGTGAATTACATCAACCCTGAGTTATAACAACCCAGAGACACATCAACCCTGAATTACGCAGACTGTGGCTTACAGCAGCTGCGTGTTAGCTTTCAGCGTGTCCCTGCTCCTTCGATGATTCCTGTGACGCGGTAGGTGGTGTGTGTGGCTCAGAATCTTAACAGCTTGTATTGATCTCAAAAAAAGCCCCCCCCCCCCCCAACCCCGCTCCTGTTAAGTACAAAATACAAAGGATTTTCAGGCATCTGTGACAGGCCAGCACAGCAGCCCATGCTTATCACGGTTTTACTGTCAAGACCCGATGGTCCTGCTAACCTGCTAATCGAAATCGGCGGCTCCTTTCTGGTGACGTCTCACACTACATACTCCCCCTCCC
>JAODKN010000046.1:6884788-6905756 GCA_026774425.1 Petrocephalus zakoni
CCCGGGCCACAGTGCCATCTTTGGTGCCTGCCCCGCTGCTCCTGTGCTGTGCCGTCCTTGGACTGCCGCCGTCCCTCTTCGTCATGCAGTGAGATCGCGGGAGGGTGCTGGGCTGTGTTTTTGCACCCCCCCCCCCCACCCCGTGTATCTTCGCATAACTCTTCCGCCGTTCCTGCAGACGGCGAAAGTTAGGCCAGCCGCGGCGTTTCCACGGCGCCCTCCGCGCCTATTATGGTCAAGGGGCCGCGCGGCCGCCAGAGCGCCGCTCCTGATCCACCAGCCGCGCACATTCCTGCCGTGGTTCTGCTCACTGTGCCCCCAGCCCATGCGATAGCAGATAAAATATCTATAAACACTACTTGAAAGAAAATGTAAATGTTTATAGACTTCCTGCAGGACTTATCTGATACTCGTCTTATTTATATGTGGTGGCAGTCCGAGGCGTACAGGCCTGCGGGGGGCGGTGTGCCACCGGATGGTAGCCGGGAGCGCTGGATCAAGGTGACAGCTCGACTATAGAGCTGTTGGGGTGCAAACTTTGCCCGGGGGTGGGGGGCGGGTGGGTGTTCGGAGAGGCGAGACAGTTGATGTCAAGCCCTTGGCGTATCCCAGCATGCAATGTGTTCAGGGTTATGGTGGTGGTGTTCTCAAAGGGCAGTTAAAGCCCCCCCAACACCAGTCCCCACCTCTGAGGGAAACGGGTTTTCCCAGCGTTGGCGGGGGGGTCGAGGGGGATTTTAAGGTATGTCGTGTCAGTATGTTGACGTGTGTGATTCTCTTCATTCTGTACCTGATGGGCGGGGGCTGCGGGGGGTTGGATTTTTTTTCCATTCTTCCTGCTTGTGAATAACACCACTGCTTTCAGGCACACTACATCGATGTTCTCATTCTTGTCTTCAAAAATTTTTTCTCGGCCCGTGTTTTGACCGGCCTGTATTGAAACTGCTGAATGCTCACGGAAGGAGGCAGCTTTCGGGATGACTAAGTTATTGTGTGGGTTGCAGGATTTCACTTTTTTTTTTCTTCTTTTTTTAATGTTCTTGTTTTGATGAGTCAGTGCAGACTCGCATATGAGTGCACTGACTCACCTAAGCTCATTCCTGCTGTGGAGACGGGCCTGGCATCAGGTGAGGGACGTTGATCTTCTGCTCCAGAGATGAGGCCGGCATCAGGCGAGGCACGTTCATCTTCTGCACCGGAGATGAGGCCGTGTTTCACCACTGTAACTTCAGAATAACACTCATTTTGGAACAACCACCAGGCATTACTCAGATGTTTGAGATGGGGGGGGGGGGTGTGCCATCTATCTCTATGCTTAAAAGAACAAAAAAATCAACATCGCCCTGTGATGGGGAACATTAACCCTTTCTGTCCTGTTTTCATGGCACTGGGGTTCATCCCAGGTGATATTTTGATGGTTAAAGTGCGTCTGATATTGAACATATCCCGTTAAGAGTTTAAGCATCCTGCTGTCCCACAGAGGTCTGCTTTTTTAATGTTGTGCGCATGTATTCGTTGGGCCTGGTCTGTCTGTCTTCATCTCCATATGCTCGTTATTCCCATTGCAGTAATGGCCACGGCATGCAGGGTGGGCTGGACCGGGATCTCTGATTTGTACTCTGGGCAAGCCTCTTGTGTTGCTTCCCAAAAATGGCCCAATGAGTCATGGATCCTGTAATCGATGAACGAGAATCCGCAAACCTCACTTTGGGGGGTGGGGGGGGCACGGGGAGGTCAGCGCTGGCTTGGCAGGATCGACGTTGAGACCAGCTCCAAAATATTTAACGTCTCGCAGAGCGAACTGGGCGGTCTATTGGTGGGGGGGGGGGCTTTCCCGGGACATGTACGGAAAAGGTTAACGGGAGCTGCTGGCGTTCTGGTGATGATTTGGATTCTAGATGAGTCAGTGTGTGCGTCGCCGTTCTGAGTCAGGCCCGGAGATGAGGAAGGAAGGATGGACGGACAGAGGCCAGAGATGGGACACAGTGATTCAGTGGTCGGCCTTCTAGTCATCGGAGCAGAACGGAAAGGCAAGATTATCACTGTTTCCACTGGAGCCCTTGGATGAGGAGGAGGAGGGTGAAGTGGGTTCCTCAGACCGGCTGCCTCTAATTTTCAGAGTTGTCCCCTCTGTTCCCTGCCTGTGATTGCCGGTCAGATGACTGTTGAATGTAACTTTGCAGGTAAGCAACTCATCATGTTAAAAAAAAAAAAAAAAACCTGCCCCCGAAAGTAACAGATCAGAAACCACACAAAAATTAATCTTTGCAAGTTTCGTGCTAAAACGATATCACTCAAAGGGATTTTTTTTTAATGGTATGTATCAAATTTTTGAATAATGAAAAATTTGAGTACAGGAAAAGTTTGCAGTGCTGACAGAGCCTCCCTAGATCACGCCAAAAGTAGTGGATCCTTCATATTCGTTCCGTTTTCTATAGTCGCTTAAGACTTTATCTTTTTCTCATTTTTGCTAATGCTTGAAGAACTTAGAGTATGGTCTTTTAATCATTAACCATTAAAGAATATACACCTTACTGGGCAGTTTCATGCTAATATAAAAAGCTGTCTGGTTTTACCTTCCCATATAGTTTCCTCCTAGATATTTTCCAAAATATTCTCTGAACTAAATTCACTCTCCCCTTTCTCCCGATTAGTTTAAATCTTGATCCTTGCAAAATGGATGCTGTACAACACCGAGGCCGGCACTGTCTCTTTAACACAGCGCTGCTGTGTTGCAATAATGTGCAACTTTCCATCAGAGGGGAAACGTTCTGTGTACACAGCCTGTGGTTTGATTGGGGTTTCACACTGTAGCTAGAAGGGTTTTCGTTATTTCATGAAAATTAAAGGAAGTCAACGTGATTTCTTGTCTGGTGACTAATTCATTGTTGGTGTCATTTCTGGGCCATCAACTTTTTTTTTGTTTTTTTTTGGATTCAGTTTTTTTTCTTTTTTTTTTATGTATAAATCTTTCCTTGATTTTTGCGGAAAGTTGAAAGCGAAGCTGCAGACTAAAGATATTAAGGATGCAGAATTACCCGGGACTGTATCAGCTATTATTGCTGCCCTTTGGGGGATGACAGCTGGGGTGGGGAGAGGGGGGGTGCAGACACTGAGATCTCATAATAATCATTTCGATTATCAAATAGGAGAAAGGAAATTAAATCTGCAGCCTCGCCATGGGCTGCTTTGACTGTCTGAAGTTTGTTTGTGGGAAGACTGAGAAGCAGACAGTGTGTGTCACCCTGAGGTCTGCTGTAGACACCTGCGATTCTGCACCGGGGTGTGCCAGCCGCTTCGGGTGACGTGCCTGCGAGCAGAGGCCTTGTGCAGGGCTGTCGCAACCGTGCCGGGGACCAGTGCCCGCCTGCTGGCGTCTGCCCCTTCCTGTTGCCAAACGTGCACATCGCTTACGAGCCACCTCGGGTCGAGGGAGGTCCCCACCAGCCAGGCATGGCCCCGGAAATGAAGCTGGGGAAGGGGGGGGGGATTTGGGGAGATGCTGGACTTTGGGATGTGGCTTTCCATGGCTGTGATTGCGGAGCGTGATTTCATGTGACGAGTGGCAGGGGGGGTTATGTCTGCCATTATGTGCAGTGTGTGGGGAGTGGGTAAGTGTGCAGGAAAGGAGTTTGGTTTGATATAGCGATTCACCTCTGGGCTATGCTGATGGGGTCCTGTTATCTGTCCCCCCCTGGGGGCTGCGACCCGGCCTTGCGCTGGCTCTGCCAGGCCTGTGATCACAGGAAATGCGGTGGAAGGTGGTGGTCCCGTGTCTCCAGGCTCGGCGTGTGGTGATTGAGTGCAGCGAGGGCAGGTCATTCTGTCAGGGCCCTCTTGGGGGGGTAGGGGGGGGTGGGGCAGAGAACAGAGGAGGCTGCTTTGGCATGCTGGAAAGTTCTTTTCGTTCTCTTTCTGGTGAAAAGAGCAGGCTTTCCTTCGTTAAAGCTGCAGTTATCTTTTCTGAGTTTCCCCAGCTGCCTGACTCATGGCTGTTTCAGCCTGCAGGTATAATCAAGAGGAATCGTGCTTTTAAACGGGCGTTGATCTGAAATCTGGCTGCTTCGTTCAAGTTTATTTAACTTAAGGTTTGCTTAAGTTGCGAATTTCGGATTTGCCTGTGTGTGTGTGTGTGTGTGTGTGTGTGTGTCTGCGTCTGCATGTGCAGGCAAACCCAACACCAACTAATAACCGGAAAAACTTTGAAATTGGTTATCAGGTGCTTTTACAGGTCATATCGGGCTGCCCGTAACTCATAATGGGAGTGCGCATCGACGCGCATGTGGCTGGCACTGTGAAGGTTTTCTGCTAAACGAAGTGAGATTAAAGGAAAAGTAAAGGTGATTTCAGCGTTTAATGTTTTATGGTGAGAGTGAGAGGGGCCCCAGCTAGCCAACGTGTGTGCGGTAGCTGGTACTCTATAGAGGATGATCTTATTTATTCAGCTGTCGTTTTGGTGAAATACCAAGTTATTCCAGTGAGTTTAGCAAGTAGGCTTACCTCGGAAAACAAAATTTTCTGAGAAAAATACTTGTAAATAAATTCGTTAACAAGTAATTGGACTTAACTCTAAAAGTTCTCAGTGATTTTCAGTATCCTGCTTTGTCATACTGTTTTGTTTTTCCCCAGATCTGGGTCTTTGCGTGCAGTTGAGCTGTTTAAACCATGTCGCTGTTGAATTCTCTAATCTGATTGTTCAGAAGGCTGTTCATTGATTCATTCATTTTTTTTTTTTTCTGTCTTCTCCTTCCTTTTCTGTAACTACACATATAATGCCAGCCAGGCAAATTACAGAAGTGAATCAACGCGCGATCATAATCTTTAATTCCAACTAATGTTAAAATGAATAGAAATTAAATGGGAATGTTTAATCATTTGGTGGAAGACTGGTTCTACCAATAAACCTTTTCAGCTTGTGAGTACGAAAATGATGTCTTTAGGTGCAAACGCAGTATAAGTGGGGCAATGCACTCCCAGCTGGCCCTTGTGTGCAGCCATCATTACCCCTTTAGGTCAGTGGGCAATGCACTCCCAGCTGGCCCTTGTGTGCAGCCACCATTACCCCTTTAGGTCAGTGGGCAATGCACTCCCAGCTGGCCCTTGTGTGCAGCCACCTTTAACCCTTTAGGTCAGTGGGCAATGCACTCCCAGCTGGCCCTTGTGTGCAGCCACCATTAACCCTTTAGGGCAGTGCTTCCTGGCGTGCTCCTCGGTTTTGCTCCCTCCCAGCTCCCAGCAAAACTTTGGACTGTCTCTGTATCAGCAAGAGCTGAATTGGGAAACACTGCCTTAGATAATGTGTCTGGTGGTATGTATAAACATTCCCTTTCAGTCAGTTATTAATTAATTAAGTAATTAATTTATTTATTTTTAAATGAAGACCTTGGCATGGAGTTGTGTGACTTGGGCCTGCGGGTGTGGGCCTCCCATGTCTGTCACACATAGCCGCTACCATGGAGCTCCCTGTTCCTTACGCACCCATGTGACCACCATAGGGGGTGGGGCTATTAGGTGACCGCATGGCCTTTCAGAGTGATCTTTTTGTATGAGTGTAGGTGTGTTTGAATGTGTATCTGTGATGTGTCTAATTGTAGTGATGGGTTTTCCCAAAATGACATCACTACATACAGCTATGTCAATTCAGCCCCCCCCCCCCCAAAACTGAAGGAAAGTACAGTGCTCCTCTAAACCTCCCATTTTTAATACGATCTTAGGTCGAGTTGAGAGATGAGTTACTATTCCCTGGGCAGTGTCTCCCCTGCCTGTTTGCATCCGAGGGTGATAGACTTGATAGACTTTCTAGATCCTCCCTCTAAAATGTGTTGACTTTGCTTGAGCAGAGGTGCCGTCCCCTAGAAGTCATTTCAGTACTCAACCCCCTCCCCCTCCCCCAATTTTTAATTTCACGGAGGATAAGATGGGCCGTAGAAGCAGCCTGGATAATAAGTCATGATAATAGTATTTTGATTAAATGATTTCACCACACCTGAACACACACCCCTTTGCAGAAGTATTATGGGTTGGCAGTGAAAATTAGCCTGGATTAATTATTCCTTTTTCTTGTGTTGTACCATCTGCACGTAAACGCCACCCGTGTTTGAGGTGCGGGCGGCGTTTGACAAGGTTTTGGGGTCCCGCAGGCCTTTTTTTGGGACCCTTTGAGTGTGCTGTTTACCCGGCAGGCCCTTTCTGCTAACTTTTGGCCAAAGCTGGCCGCCCGCTCCGCGGCCCGGCACTGTTTCGCGGTGGGAGAGATTGCACCCGGCACAAATCAGCGTGCTGGGTTTTATTTTTTTAGGGTTTTCTCTTTTTCTTTAAACGAGCAGAAAACGGGGGGGGACTTATTGCCATTAATGAATCAGAACGTCTGTGTGTGGTCTGACCCCCAAGCACGCAATGGCCCAGTCCATAATTTTAAAACAATACTAATAGTAATAACAATAACAATAATATTTGTGTAGCATCAAAATGAGCAAAAACTTATTACTGGATGCGGCATTTTTGGAGTACTTCCCCAAGAAGCAGAAGGCGGCGTCGCTGTCACTGTTCTGTTAGCGATGATCTTCCCACTTTTGCGTCCCCCTGACATTTATCTAATGGTAATTCATAAGGGATGGTTAGTCCTCTATGGGCGCACACGCATCCCTCGGGAAGTCGGTGTCCCCGACAGGCCCGTGTGCGTTTTTCTCGGGATTACCGGTGCCGTGCTTTCTGACTACACCGTTCGCAGTCTGGCGCGACTCAGCGAGGGCGGGGAGGCCCGTCCCTGTGTGTGCGTGTGTGTGTGTGTGTGTGTGTGTATAGATAAAATATAGACGCGGGTCTGAGACGTGAACGCATGCTCGTGGTATGCAGTGCAGACCGTCTCCTGGGGTGCGGGCGAAAACGCTCAGGCGCGGGGCAGCCGTCCCGTCCCCAAGCCGAGCGTGACTTTGTCATGCCTGTCCCATGCTTTTGAGCGCGTTTCATACGTGTGGCGGGGCTGAGGGCGGCGATGCGTGTCACATGCGTGTCAGGCCGTTCCCGGGGTTCCTCGTCAAACTGTCTTTTCCCCCGGCCGTCCATCATTCCCCTTCTACCTTGTCTTGTGTGTTTTTTTTTTTTTTTTTCTTCCATTCTCCCCTCCCCCCTGCCGCCCCCCCCCTCCTCCTCAGTTGAGTGGGAGAGTTCAGGATTAGTTGTATTTTCTTTCATCATCGCGGGGCCATTTAAACATGCTGAACAAAGGGAGGCAGAGACGCACTGTGGTGCTGGCAGTGCATTCTGGGAGCTCAATTCTCTGCCTGGCTGATCACAAGGTTTCGGGGGATGGGGCTGATTCATTGGAGAGCTGCGGACCCCCACGGTGCACTGCATATGTGTGGCTGAATTATTGGAGGTCAGGCTGGTAATGTAGTTTTAATAAACATTCTTCCCTCCTCTGAAGAGAGAATGACCCGTTTTTTTCTTTTCCTTTCCGCCCTCTCCACGTTTTATGGGGATGGGTGCGATGGTTCCTGCTGCCTCACTGAACATATCTGGTGCAGGGAGCCACTCTTCTGTAATGTTACATACAGGATGTAAACGTTTGTGTGTGGATTTTTTTTCTTCTTTTTTCTGGTCTAACCCGCACAGTCTGCACCAGTAAAAGCACAGCTGCGGTACCTTACCCTCCTTCCGTTTGCGAGTCCGACGTGGCGAAGCGACGTTAAACCCCTCGTAGGAAGCTCATCTCTGAAGGGTTTTGGGATCATCTCTGAGGTTAATGCCAGAATGGCATTAAAGATAGTGACACCTTTACTGCGTTTCCTCCGAGGGCACAGCTCGGCTTCCCGATTCAAATTACCTGGGCACTAGCACTCCATTAACTTTCCGGGCTGGGCGAAAAGGGCGGCTTCTTCCCACTCGGGAAGCTCGGCGCTCAGAAAGAGCGGAGATTTCGCCTTGCTGGAGGTGCGAGGAGGGAGTGGTAAATGATTTCTCTCCCGCAGTCTGACGTTGAAGGAGAGCGATTCGGAACTAGCATGACCTCGTCACAAATTAGCCGCCTCTTCATTGTCGGCGGGCCCGACGTCTGAAAAGACCCGCGGTGAAATTCAGCTGGAATGAGATCGTCACGCTCCGTGATTGATGCCGCCACGTAAGTGTTATTATAAGCAGCGCAGCCTTGACCCTGTGCGGGATAACGGCCTCGTGGACCTCCCCCGGTGTCCGGCAGGTACCGCTCAGGTCATTCCTGGGGTACTGTCGTAATTCTGAATCTCTCCGGGCGCGCTGCGCTCCCACTAGCAGATATTAAGGCTACGTCGTCCGGGCTTTTCCAAGGTTGGGGCTGGACGCGTGTGCGTGCTTGCACGTGTCATACGCGAATTGCATGCCATCTGTGGCCCACCGGCATCTGCCTGCCGCGCTCTCACCAGTCACATGACAGAACAGCTGTTATGTAGCGTAGCTATGCTGTCGCTCTGCCCGCTAACTCTGTGGACCTGTGAGTAGATACTTTATCACTCTCTCTCTTTCCCCTCCTTTTTTGTTGGGGGGGGAGGGGGGTGGTGTTTTCTCAGCCTTCACACAAAGGCATGAGTGTGGAAGGGGGGGGGGGGGTGAGGAGGTCTGCTGAGGCTACCGTCGAGCAGCTGGGTGAGCAGTTTGTCGGGGGGCCTCACTAACAGTGACGCTCCGGGTGCCGGAGCCAGAGGGCACCTAGCAGTGAACCCGTACAGTTTATCCTGCTCTGTATGCAGATCCTCGCCGCATCCGATTGGCTCGCCGTGCCGCCACTCTTCAACGGAAGAGATTGATTGGCCTATCCGTCTCAAAAGGACATTATATTTTATTAAGTCTTAAATTAGCACAATAATGGCAGAGGAATGCAGTTATAAAACTGTAACGGCGGGGTTGGGGAGTGCCGATCCTCAGGGTGACGTCGTTAGTGCCTCCTGGCTGTGGGAGCCCATGGTTTGATGTCTTTGGCCGGTGCTTTGAGATTGTAATGTCTTGCTAGTTTCCTGGTCTTTTTCATGTAACTGTAAGCATTATCCGAAGTTGTAAAACCTCTTTTGAAAACACTTGTTGTTAAGACTTGCCGTTAATTGTCATCCAACCAAATAGTATAGGAGATGTTCTGTTGCAGACTTGTTACAAACTTCTGAATACTTTTCGGTGGTTCGAAGTAAGTCTGGTGTGTTAAAAGGGACATTTTGGCTGACTGTGCGTTAACCGTAAACGATAAAACTGTGAATTGCCTCAATCACATTTTCGTTTGCCTTCTGTAAATGAGCATCGCTACCGTCTCGTCCAGCCTCAGAGATCTCTGCTCCTTTGTGTTGCAGCATAACTTGTGGGTATTTTCTGAGGGCTTTTGCTGTGATGCCGGGATGTGAGTTTCTGCCGCGTTCTGCATCGATGTGTTGGGTCTAGGGAAACGTGTCAGATTTAATGACACCGCCACGGAATCCAAGCATAGATTTTCACATTTTCATGGTGCGACTGAAGGGACAAATTCTAAAAAATCTGTGCGGCACAGAGTGTTTCTCACCTGCTTCCTTTTACCAGAGAGCTGTGCTGTCAGCATGCCGAGCCGAACCCCTCGTTTACGTTGTTTGCCACCTTGGAGTGCCGGAGTGAGTGTTTACCGCTCCCTCCTTGGGGTTTGGTGCTTCTCCTCGGCCCTGGTTCTGTACTTGCATGCCACTTTTTTCACATGCTGATGTCAGGGTGTCTCTCATCATAAACATGTTGGCTCAATCGCCGGCAGTAGGACCGCTGGGCAGCCCCCCCATCTTGGGCTCTGGCGGGGGTGTCCACTGTGCCAGTGTGGTTTCTATGGAGCCTCCAGGTGGATCCTCAGTGATCGGAAGTTCAGTGCCAAAAACCTTAAGGGTTTTTTCCTTTGTCTGATGAAGACGACGGTGCAGAAGCTGTCCAGTTTGGTTCTTGTCATCCAGATTGATGTGCCCCCCACCCCCTCACCTTCATTAAATGAAACCCTGGGACTGCTGACTAAGTCATGGTCTGGTGTAGACCCAGCCCAGCTGCTGATCTGATTTACC
The DNA here is from genome assembly GCA_026774425.1 of Petrocephalus zakoni. Taxonomy (NCBI): domain Eukaryota; kingdom Metazoa; phylum Chordata; class Actinopteri; order Osteoglossiformes; family Mormyridae; genus Petrocephalus; species Petrocephalus zakoni. Next base: position 6,894,820 of record JAODKN010000046.1, read on the forward strand.
ACAACAGGCGTGGTGGTTTCCTTGCACGAGAGGACTGTATGGCACAAGGACGCATCTTGGTGTGAATCACTTGGTGTGAATCACATCATGAAAAGCACAGGTCTTGTACTTGGTGGGATTCTGGGTCACATTGGCCTTTCAGTCGCCTGACTGCACACTATACATTTTCATAGGTCAGACAGTGCAGGAAATCTTGTTCGGTTTTTTTAAGAGCACTGGTAGATGTTAGCGTCGTGGGGGAAGTTGCTGTTATGTATCTGGATTCTGATTAGGCCTTCCCGGAAAAGGAATTTGGTGGGTGGGGTGGGGGTCGGCGCTCTGATTGATCTGCGCTCTAACGAGATTGATTTGTCTCAATCTGGGCCTTATTGAACAGCAGAGGACAAATACTTGTATAGTCGGTTTAGTCAAGTCTGTAATTCTAAACTTGAAAGAAACGGCAGCTGTTGGGGAGCTTCGAGGACGTGCGATTCACTTCGCCTCTTGCTTCTAAGTCGAAAGACGGTTTGTTTTTTGGGAAACTCTGCTTTTACGGGTAAACCGAGACAGTTTCTGAACCTGAAAGAGATCTCGCATAGATGTTACATGCCGCCCTCGAGCTGTGGAGGGCTTTAGGGTGAGTCTGCGATGATGCACGCGCCCCGTGCTGCCTCGTCTTTGCCTTTTGAGCGGCGTGCTGTAATGCGGAGAGCCGAGAGGAGGTTCTGCGCTGGCCTGGGTGCGGTTTAGGCTTCAGAGTCGCTGGTTTACATTAGGCTGTGCTAAGGGCAGGCAGTAACAGACATCGCGTAGGTGTGGCTGTACTCATCGTCTATGTTAGTAGTGCACTCCCATAGCAAAAAGGAAGTTGCTTTCAGCGTTGTCCATTGATTGTCTGTCAAGTTTTATTTTTTTCTCAGTGTTGTAACTCTCATTGCGATTATGATTTTACCATGATGTTTCTATTGCTTACCGCTTTTTTTGTAATGGAATTGAAGTGAAAACTTGACACATTATGTAGTGATCTAAATTTAAAATGTGCAGTATGTAGTGGATTTTTTTGCTGTCCACATGAATTAGCAATTTTTTTGAATTCGAGTGGAATTAATGAGTGTTTGGTGGGGGGACAAGTCTACGTGTCCATAGGTATTTTATTCATATTTTGGAATAAAATTGCAATCATTTAAATTTTTTTTGTTTAAAACCCAAAGTAGTACATCAAAGCCAGAATGAAGGCGGGTCTGTTACCCAGATCGGTCATTGCAGCACACACATTTTCCTCATTATCATACCAAGAACAGAAGGCCTTAATTGTCACTTAAAGTCTTGCTTTGTTTATGGAGTCAGTTGGTAAACTGTGGTTCTTTTATGGCAACAGTTCCTTGCGTGAAATTCAGAATGCTGCCCGGCTTGACATGATGGATCCTGATATGTCGGGTTGCGCTCGTACTTTTCGGGTCTCTCTTCCGTCTCGAGCACAGCTTTGAAGGTCGGTGGACTGTGAACTGGGAGACTGCGGGACTTTCTCCCTCACCCCTGAATTTCCATACCCAGTAATTACGGCCCTCCGCACTCTTTGTTTTGTTCTTCAGCAGTGTTGTGACATTGTTCGTCGTACATCCGAACCCCCAACCCCCCCCCATGTCCATCTGTTTGTTTATGCAGTTTGTTTCTTGTTTTGCTCTTGTAGATATGGTCCGGAAAAAGAATCCCCCTTTGAGAAGCTTCGGCGGTGAGGAGGAGGCCGGGGAAGCGGCGCCCGGCGAGTGCGCAGGTGCCGAAGGCGAGGACGCGGGAGTGCGCGGCCAGGACCGGGACCTCCGCGCCGATCACATGCGGGGGGAGCCCGGCCAGGCCGAGGCGCTGCTGGCAGACAGGGAGGAGGATCCCTGCTCGCTCCTCCCGGGGCTCTCTCCCAGCATCAAAAGGGACTTGAAAGGTGGGGCGGTACCGGGGAGCCAGAGGCCTGTCTCCAATTACGAAAGCCACAAGAAGGGAGGAAGTGTTCCCTCCTTCCCCCGTGATGAGGTGACAGACAGAAATATGCTGGCACTCTTATCCCCAGCTGCTGGGCGCGTCTGCGACGGGCTCGAGTCTCCCGGAAGATCAGAAGCAGATGGGGGCGCGGAGCGGGCCCGTAGCCCGGCCGGGGACCTGGGGGAGGGCGAGGAGGGCCGGGGCGGCTGTGCCGGGGAGGGGCCGCGTCGCTCGCCGGGCGGCCAGGCAGGCGGGACAGGCTGTGCCACCACCCAGGGCTGTCCCAGCAACGGCGAGGACCGGGGCCCTGCCGGAAGCTCACCGGGTCCGGCGGGCGAGGGCGGGACCGATAGGCCCAGGACGGGCCCTCATCCAGCGCACAGGCGCAGGACCAGCGAGGACGGCGCAGACGACCCGGCCGCCACCGATGCCCGAGTGCAGCCACCATCCTCACCCAAGCTGCAGGACTTCAAGTGCAACATTTGTGGCTATGGTTACTATGGCAACGACCCCACGGACCTGATCAAGCACTTCCGCAAGTATCACCTGGGCCTGCACAACCGCACGCGGCAGGACGCGGAGCTGGACACGAAGATCCTGGCACTGCACAACATGCGGTTCCCCGGCCAGGCCCACGCCAAAGACCCAGGCCGCCCGCACCCGCACGGCCTTCTGATGGGGGTGCTGCAGGAAGCCGGCTCCCCCCGGCCCATGCTGCTCAACGGCACCTACGATGTGCAGGTAACCCCCTCTCTCCGTACCTCCACCAGTGATCTGTGAATCAGCCCTCGGTTAGCCTTTACCGGGCTGGTAGCAGAGGCCTCAAAGCCTGAGTCCAGCTGCCTGGTTCGCCTGTGTTGATGCGCTACCTCGCATCGCCCTAGAAGCCGTTTGTATCCACGCTCATTCCTTGGTTTCCAGGACTGAAAGAGACTGAAACCGCGGTTCTTTTCCTTAAGGGAGGGGGCATGTGTATATTGGCTAAGGACAAATTGGGTAGACAGCTAAAGGTCACATGATGTGAATGGTTTCATTTCCCGCCGTCGCTGTAAATCGGCAGTGACTGGTTACGATGGCCAGCACCTCTAATTATGGGTAAGGTTTGGAAAACTTTAGAAACAAAAGTTTATTGTCTTGTGTCTGCGCGCGGTGTTATATAGCTGTCGCTTATGTTCATGCTCTGATCCCACTGATCACTCATACACTGACGTCTTGGAGGTTGTGGAGAAAATGAGTGTTTTAATTGAACCGATATGGGTCCCATTATTGAGGATTAGCCTGGGACACACAGAGAAGGGCATGATACTCTTGCTTGCTTTAGGAATTATAGCCGGATCCATGTAGCTGCGTCCATTTTATTTTCATTTTATTCATTTATTTTTTTAGTAGTTTTGTTTTTTAAGCGACCAGACGTTTTATATTGTGTAAATAGATTGTTGTAGGTCAAAGTGTGGTGTTGTTTTTGCAATGCATATGTCTATGCTGCGAAAATGGAGGGGACAGCTTGTCGATAGTCGAGAACCAGTAGTTAGTAGTTAGCTAGTTCTTATGTAGTGCACCATTTACTCTGGTGCAGTGTTGCCCAGCCCAGCCCTTGGGGACCTACAGACAGCCCATGTTTTTGCTCCCTCCCAGCTCCCAGTAAAACTTAGACCCCTATTGTTAGAACATTTTTTAAATGACTACGATCAATGCAGTTTTAAATACATTTGTATGAAACATTAAAATGAAGTTGAATTAAAAGTGGATTTGTTTTTCTTTTGTCTATGTAACATAAGGTCCCCTCATAAGATGCAATAAGGAGAGTGAAGAACAACAGTAACTGTTGTAATCGTCAGAGGTTATGGCCATTATTAATTCTGTCTGGGGTTTAAATGTGTCTTCAGATCCACGGCCAGTTTTTAAAGGGTCCGCCTTGATACATTTCCAGTCATTGTGAATGTCGCTTGCATTCTGGAGCTTATTTGTGCCCCTAACTCTGAAAGCAGAGCGCTCGTAGGAAATCCCCTACCATTGCCTTCTCATGATCTTTGCCTTTTAATTCAATGCTGTCACTTTAAGAAACCATTTTGGCCCAGAGTGGGCCAGGTCGGTGGTCATCTAATATTTAAGTAGCTCAGCCATTACTGTGACACGACTGGTACCCCCCCCCATCCGCCCATCGGAGTGCCACACGTTGACGCCTGGAACCAGCTCCTTGATGCGAGGGGCGCTAATCTCCTTGCAACCTCGGGGCCTGACGTCAAGGCAATGGGCCCTTTGTGAGCCACTAAGTCCTTTCTGTCAGGATTCCAGCTGGTTTTCAGTCACCGCACGGCTCTGACACCGTGGGCCCGGCCAGCCATGCTTTTACAGCCCTGATATATTACCCAGACTCCCCTCAATCAATACCATAATCCCTTTCTAAAACGCTCCCCCGCTTGTGCCATTACATTATACGCGTCCTCTTCTTAATGCATAAAATCAATCCGTTCTCAGGGCATAATGGGGCCGCTGGCCACCACCGCCGGTTCCGTGCCCCTGGGTTCCGGGCGTCACAGATGCAGGCTGGTTTCATGGACCCCCCCCTCCCCCCAGCGAACCTCCATAAATCACAACACATTATAAACCATGTGGCAGGTCAGACAGACCCTACAGCTTGTCGAACTTCTTTTTAAATGGTCTGCAGGAATATAAAAATGATTCTCCTTGTAGACCCTCGCCTTCAACGTTTAAAGCAGGTGGCCCAGATTTTGAGCGGGAAAGGCACCTTTGTGTGTGTGTGTGTGTGTGGGGGGGGGGTGAAGGCCTCTGGCTGCCATGTGAAAACGGCACGTTTGCATGCTTCAGGCCTGTTCGTCAATGCCGGAAAGGTGGCTGCCTGCCTGTCTGTCTGTCTGCCTGCCTGTCTGCCTGCCTGTCTGTCTGCCTGCCTGTCTGCCTCACACGCCCTGCTCTGCGACCTTTCACGCCCCTTTGGTTCCGCTCCTGTTGCCACATGTGCCATCCCAGAATCCCCCCGCCCCCCTCGCCACTTAATCCAGGGTAAACGAGAGAAACCGGAGTAATTTCAGGTACTGATTGAAGTGTATTTCCAGTGTTTGTTTTCTGCATTCTCTGCCTTCTGTGTGCTTTAATCTGCCCAGTTGGCTTTTTGTTACTTGGGTGACCAAGTGAGCAACAGGTATGGAACTAGTTAATAGGCAGTTTAACCCTTTCCTAGTGTGCTATAGGGTACAGCCTTGTACCCAGATACCCACCGGCTCGAGTCCCCTAACATTCCAATTCCCGCTAAATGCTTAATCGTAATTCCTCCATTTAAAACACTAAACTTTAGAAATATATAAAATCCCAGTGTCTCTGGACGTGGACTTAGTCAAGTCAACGAAATAAGGAAATTTTCCGAATTATTTAAATCGCGTTCAAATAACAATGTATTGCAGTAATGTCTATGGTTGAATCTGTTGTGATCTTATACATGCCATAAATATACTTTGTAAAATTTTAAATCTCTGAAATGTGTAGAGTGGTATGAGGTGGAATTTTCCATGCAGTAAAAGTGATTTCTCATTACCCGGTGAGATCTGTATTGGGGGGGGGGGGCGCGCTCTGCCGCCAGCCAGTGAAAACAACGGCCTCAATTTATTTTAAATGAGAGGTAATGGCCAGATGTTGGATGAATTTATCTGCACAATTTTCGGTGCGGTTTGCTCTTGAATTCAACAATGTCATGTTAGCAACTAGAGTGGCGCATTTAACTCCAGTATTACTCCACAACGAGGTGAATCTGGCCTGCCTCTTTATATGATATTGGGCTGTTTGAGTGTTTATGCCATTGTGGAATATCGTTTATCTAATTTCTTTCTCTGCACCCCCCCACCCCCCACAAACCTCGAATTAGTCTGCCTGTTGTTTCTCTTTTCAGAGGAATGGCTGCAGTAATTCGGTATATTTTCTGACGCTTGTGATCGCCTGGTGTGCTTTTGTGGGAGTCATAGTGGTGGACAGAAATGGAGGGAAAGCCGCTGTTAGGACTCTGCCAGCGCTGAAACCCCGAGCGGGCTCTTGCACTGTCATTTCTATTGACTCCTCCCAGTAATCACGCATTTGACAGCGTGGCCCAAAACTGAGGCTAACTTCACAAAGGAAGCAAAAAGACTGAAGACTGTTCCAGATGGACGGAAAGTCTAATTTAATAGTGACATCTGTCCTGGTTAAGTGTGGTGTAGGGTGAATGGCCACACGCTCCTTAGAGTCATGGTAAATAGACACACCGTGTCATGGCAGCTTGTACTACAGGCCGTGTGTGTGTGTGTGTGTGTGTGTGTGTGTGTGTGTGTGTGTGTGTGGCGTAAGGTAATCTGCAAATCCTCCCAACTCGCCTCTTTATCCCCGTAACTGGTTTGTGCAGTCAAACGATACGACTCGCATTCAGTTGATATCCCGAAGATGGCTCTGAAATAAAGCCTTTTAATTAAGGCAGGAATGTGCCGCACATCGCTCCCTTTGCATGCGGCCGTTTTACGTGTGAAGCTATCTGAGCGATGTCGAGGCTCGGCCCTGGGCGTCTCCGCGTTCCAAGAGCGCTGCGGCGCCCGCGGGGCGTGTGATTGGGTATCGCCTTCATCGGCGCCTGGGGTCACAGGGGTTACATCAGGCCTGGTGGAATGCGAGTCATCGCGCAGATTAACGGCGTGCTTTGAGGTCATACAGGTAGGCTCTGCCGTTGCGTCAGTTGGCCTTATTTATACTTCTATTTGATGCGCAAATCCGTGTTTCCTTATTGTCCACTGTAATCTCGATGAAAATGCCGTCTGAGCCTCGCTGCTTGAGGCTGACATAAAGAATGAAATTATTTAAAAGCCTGGTAATCTTATAATAATGTGAAATTGTTTTCCATGTACAAAAGAATGTGGCCTGGAAATTAAGTCCTCCAGAACTACGTACCTGACCCTGTACCTGAAGTCATTATTAGTGATGTTTTAATGGTGATGTGCATTTATCTTTAATAATATCGTCAGCCTGGAGGTGCCATGCCTTTGGGTCTTACTGTATGTGATGGGTTTTTGGGGGCCCCTACAGGCACCCCCCCCCCCCCACCCATATCTGCTACCGTGGTAACCATGGGATCTCGAGTTTGCCTCGTGGATACAGCTGGGATCTGCACTGTTTGTGCAGGTGGATTGATTTAGTTTGTCTGTAAACCAGACTGACAAAAAAGGCGGGCATGTTCCCGCCGCTCGCGGGCGACGGCACCTGGAGATGCACTTCCCATTTTAATCCCATTTAGTCTTACTGACCTTGACCGTTGCGGACGTGTTTGCGATTAGGTAGGTACTCTGGAGCTCAAAACATTAAAACACTTCTGCTTGCTTTACTGCTGTTCATTAAATTCCTGGCAGTGCTGACCTGTAATGTGAATGTGAAAATGTTACTGTCAATTTTTATTTTTTTGTGTGCTTTTATATAATTTATAAGTATTTTAAAGATGTTTAAAATGTTGTTGCTGTCCAGAATCGTTGTTGGCGATAAGCTGGAGATGTAAGGGGCAATAAACTGGTGTTTTACACCAGAGCTTGTCGGGGTGTGCTGGGGGCGTGCGGGGGGCGTGCTGCCGGGGTCGGGGGGCCTTTTCAGCTTCTGGATTTCCCTTACGCTCTGTGTTCTCTCTCGTTTCGTGGCAGGTGACACTGGGCGGCACCTTCATTGGCATCGGCCGCAAGACGCCCGACTGTCAGGGCAATACCAAGTACTTCCGCTGCAAGTTCTGTAACTTCACCTACATGGGCAGCTCGCCCACCGAGCTGGAGCAGCACTTCCTGGGCGCCCACCCCAACAAGATTAAGGCGCACGGCGCCACGCCGGACGGCAAGCCGCTGGATAAGAACGGCACTGCTCCGGGCCGGGCAGGCGGGCCCCCCCGCGGGGCCTCCCTGGCCAGCGAACCTGGGAAATGGCCGGAGCGCGTGGCGGTCAGGGCCGAGGACGACGCCGTCGCTGGCTACTCTGTCCTCATTCAGCCGCTGGACCCCTCCGGACAGGAAGGGGGCGCCACCACCGGCTACTACTGGTGCAAGTACTGCAGCTTCAGCTGCGAGGCATCCAGCTCCCACCGTCTCCTGGAGCATTATGGGAAAAAGCATGGCCAGGCCGGCACCGGTGGCTCCGAGAGCCCCGTCCAAAACGACAGCTCCCTCCATAGCGATGGGGGCAAAAGGAAGGAGGCGTACAGCAAGACGGGAGACCTGGACACGGTGGTCACCAGCTACAACTGCCAGTTCTGTGACTTCCGCTACTCCATGAGCCACGGATCCGACGTCATCGTGGTGGCACCGCTGCTGCGCCACTACCAGCAGGCCCACAGCATCCACAAGTGCACCATCAAGCACTGTCCCTTCTGCCCCCAGGGGCTGTGCAGCCCCGAGAAGCACCTGGGCGAGATCTCCTACCCGTTTGCCTGCCGCAAGAGTAGCTGCTCTCACTGCGCCCTGCTGCTGCTGCAGCTGTCGGCTGCTCCGGCCGCACCACGCGCTCGCGTCAAGCACCTGTGCGACCAGTGCCTCTTCTCGGACGGCGATATCGACGCGCTGCTCCTGCACTACGACAGTGCGCACGGCTCCCCGCTGGTGCTGGAGGTGAAGCCCGAGGCTGAGGCTGGGGGGGGTGAGCCCGGGGTTACGCCGACCAAGGAGCCCCGGGATTACTCCTGCAACAAGTGTGACTTTGCCACTGAGGCGGAGGAAGAGATCTTCCGGCACTACAGGTGGGTCTCCGTCGGCCGCCCGACCTTTGACCCTCGACCTCTTGACCGCAGCCTTTCATCGGGAGTCGGTCTCGCCCCTGGGCTTTCGGTCCCTAGTTCTCAACCCCGACTGTTTCTCCTGCTCATAAACTCGGCCCTACGCCCCGCCAGATTGCCTTACTGTTTGGCTGGCTGCTCCTTCAGGCCGCGTCTTGAATGTTTGATTGTTTGTTTTGGAAGCTTGTACTGCATGGGTGGGAGCGAGGCTGGAGCGCGAGGCTCCTGATGTCCGGAAATGGCGCGTCTGTGTGCGTGAGCGCGTGCCTGTCTGTACATCTCTGCCTAAAATATAGTTCACCCGAGGAGAAACTGGAGGCAGGTATATGTCTGGTGTCTGCAGATTTGTCACAGATTTGCGTTAACAGTTGAAAGAGCGGGTTTTTACCCCAACAGCCATTTTAAAAGAAGTGAAAGAAGCAGGCATTCAGTGATATTGCTTCAGGCCTTGTGGTTACCACGGTTACATTTAGTTTATGGTCTGCAATTAAACACAGCAGTAGTGTTTTCTCGTTACCTATTGTTACACACATTCAGTACAACTCTAAAACCTCTTTAACAAAGCTTTCATGCATTAAAGTTTTGAGTTTTTATATTAGAAAACGTATATTTTATGTTAATTTTGTCAATTTGTCAAAAGTCATGCGTCTCTTTTTATGCTGTGATTCCTGAAAGTTCACAGAGAGAAATGCCTTTTGGATTATGGACGTTACATCATAACGCGAAACTCTGACATCGCTTTGATAGTGCTCAAAACTTTTATACCGAGACAGGTGTTAGTCTTGATTTGAAAACATATCTGCTGCAAGTCAACATTTAATGACTTTTCTTTCCTTTTTTGGCAGACAGTTAATTACCCACAAACGGGAGGGTGTCTAAAAACTCAGAATAAAATAGTCGTTAGATGCATAACTGGAACGTTTGCTGTTGACAATATGGATTCTTCAGGGGTATGTGGCGGTGTGGCCCAGTCCCCTGTCCTGTTTCTGTGCTGCGCTCGTCGCCTGAGCAGTTTCCCCTCCTTTGGGGACCTCAGATGCCCGTGGTTGCTGCCCTTGTCCCCACACTGCCTACCCTGCGTGCTGCCCTGACAGATGCCTGATGCGCTGTACTAACATATGACTGTCTAGCAGTAGATTAGCTCTTTGATAAATAGCCTTTCGCTTGTCCCATCTTACCCGAGTGCCCTTGTGACTTCTCGCACGCGCACACACACAGACACACACACGCGCGCGCGTGTATATTAGTGACTTTATGCTTTATTGTTTTTGACCCCGTCCCGCTTGTACCTGTGGATAAACACCCCCCACCCCCTGCGTCCGCCACCAGCCCTGCCTTGCGGCTCGTGCACAGCCCTCCCCGCAGGCTCCCGGTTCGCCGTGTCTGACTGTGTCCCCCCCCCGGGATTTTCCATACTCGCCACCCTCTGATCTGTGCAGCAGGGGGTCCTGAAATGAATCCCACTGCTGTTGGTCCCTGGGGAGCGTCCTGGCAGATTGGGGCCCCGGGGAGCGTCCTGGCGGATTGGGGCCCCGGGGAGCGTCCTGGCGGATTGGGGCCCCGGGGAGCGTCCTGGCAGATTGGGGCCCCGGGGAGCGTCCTGGCGGATTGGGGCCCGGGGCCCGGGAGAGGTGCCCCTGCAGGGTAATGGAATTTCGGGCTTCTGGATTTATGGCACTACTACTGCCTGGCGCCCCCCCCCGCCCCCCGGCTTCCCGTAGGTCCCTGAGTGAGACCCATAAATCAGAGCTGCTGTGCCCCCCGCCTTGGGGTGAGGGTGAGGTATGAGAATGGCAGTGCAGACCCATCTTCACAGGTCAGTTACTGCCCTTATTTTGGAGGTGGTGTCCAGCTCCAGTCAGACATACCCGAGCTCAGACAGCCCCCCCTTGCAGCCTCATGTACTGCTAACTACAGCCCCTCAGCGCCCCCTATTGACAGGTCGGGGCCTGAGCAAGTGGTTCAGTCCGGTATTAGTTTTTGTGCTGATGACATTCTAGAAGCTCCTGAAGTCCGTGCCGGTGAGGCAGAGAGCTGGAGTGCATTCGTCTATGGCATCTGGACTTGAGTATTGAGACGTCTTCCATTAACGGGGTCCGTCTCCCGACTACCTGGCAGAACCTCTGTCTGCCGGACACTGGCTCTGTAAGGCCGATGAGGTGCTGTGTCCCTGTGCTCGCGTTCCCGGCCTGCTCTGCCGGAC
>JAODKN010000046.1:6943109-6953934 GCA_026774425.1 Petrocephalus zakoni
CCCCCCCCCCCCCCCCCCCCCCCCCCCCCCCCCCCCCCCCCCCCCCCCCCCCCCCCCCCCCCCCCCCCCCCAATCCTCATTTCATGTATTAGTTTCAGCTGAGCTGTGGGGGGGGTGGTATAGGCCCCGCTCTTGTCACATGAGCCTCCCCCCGCCTGTACTGTGACCCCTGCAACACCAGAAACGTGCACTTGGTGCCCCCCCCCACAGCGGGCGGCCAGGACACCGAGTGGCTGAAAGAGGGAATGATGGGGCAGACGTAGAGCCACCTGGGATGCAGACCGTGTCCCAGAAGCCTTTTCTGCGTTACGGGCTTCTCTGAAGGGGACATTGGCTATGTGCTCGCTTTTAATCATAAACTGAATAAGAGAAGAGAGTCTGTCAGAAGTATGATCAGCTGAGTCATATCTCTGCATTTATAAATCCTGGCAGAGATGAAAAAGAATAAATGATGAATTGCTGCAATGTGCTGAAGGCTTTTTTTGGGTTCTCTTAACAATGGGTTTGTTTCAGGGTAACGGCTCAGGGATACTTTCTTGAATTGCTTGCAATTAAGGCCATCAAATGCCAACCCAAACAACTCTCCCTCTCTCTGGCTGGGATTCCGCTCTGATTGGAGGCGAAGGTGGCCGGTGTGAGTGGCGATGGCCCTGCCTGGCTCATCGACCTGCCCCCCTAACCCCCCCGGTCCAAATGCTGAGCAGCACAGTGGTGGAAAATGTGATGCTCTTAATCAGTTTGCCTGTAATTAAAGACTCAGCGCAGGCGTGGTGTTAAAGGTGTGTGGGAGAGAGAGCGCACCTTTCTTATTGAAATAAATTACCGAGAGCCGACAGCTCCTCTCCTCCGAATCCCAGCTACTCGTACGGGACAGCATTGGCCAGTAATTGCCTTGACTGATGGGGATGTTTCTTGAGGCATTCACTTGGATTCTTCACCTAAGAGATCAGTGCATTGTTGTCGGTACCCAAAACAAACCATTTAAAACTGGTTTGGCTCCCTCCGTTAATTTCGCGTGTAGCTAACTAGTAGTTATATTAACGGTGCCCGCTTTTCTGGGTGATGGGCCCAGTCTGCTGTGTCCTGTAACCTGCAGTTGGCGTCAAAGAACTAAACCAGATGAGAACCCGTCTGCCGTTCGTGGGAAAATCTGTACCGTTTCAACATCAACCCCCCCCCCACCCCTTAGATCATATACTTCTGCATAAGCAGATCTTTCAGCGTTTGAACACAATTCTTATATTTTGGTCCCTGAATGTTGCACATAACAAGGAGGGAAACTGTCACACGCGTTAGCCCTTGAGTAGCGCGGTCCTTTTTTGTGTTTAAGTCCGATTTTAAATTCCCCCGCCGCCGCGTCCCGACGCCCTGGGAATTGGCCGAGTTGAACTTCTCGCTCCGTTTGCGTGCGGCTTCCAGCCACCACGACCGGCAAATTACAGAGCGCGCTGGCGGGGCCTCGCGGCCGCCCTCCCCGTTTTATTTAATGTGCTTTGACTTCTGAAGTTTTCTATTTTCGACGCAGAAGAATATAAATCTCAAAGAGTGGATTAAAATCCTCTGATCAAATACAATTAGGCTGGCAGTTTAGCGTGAGACGCCGTATTCGGTTAAACCTCTGTGTAAGACGGGACCCGATGGTTCGATATGTCTTGAATTGCAACCATATGTGTCCCGAAGGCTGCGAGACGCATGTGCCTGAACCCGGTACACGGGCATTTTCTGTCATCGGGATCGTCAGTAAGAGCTCACCTCGTTTCCCTGTTCCTGATTAAAAGTGCTCGTTTATTTTAGAATCACTTAACTGAATCGGACGTAATTCCATTTCGGCCGATCAGCCCCTAAGTGCAAAAGCACAGCTAATTGTTCTGCGCTGCGCCCACAATTATAAGTAGGCGGGGCACACTCGAGCATTAGTCCTCAAATATTTTCCACCGTGCTGTGCCCTTGACCCTCCTCACCTGTTATAATTTTTTTTATGAATTCCACACAAAACTATTGGCCGTGATCCGTCTCTCCTGCTTCAGAGCAGTTTGGTCTTGAGATTTTTCAGTCCAAATGGGGTTTGTTATCCCTCCTATAAATGAACCCGCTACCCGCACTGAGCCTCCTGGCCTGGCCAGAGGCTGATCACAGACCCCGTGGGCGCGGGACGGGAAGATGCGGCCTGTGTAACACTGGAGGCAGATTTGCGTATTCAGCACGACGAATCGCAGACTGTAACCCCTTTTACCATAAACCCTGTGCAGCTTTCAGACAGTTTCAGACCTTTTGAAAAATTGAGCGTCTGAGATGCGCCTTTTGGTACAGAGGCCTTCTCAGACCGTCTATTTTAGTGTGCAGAATTTACAATGTCCTCTAGTGTGCCTGAATACAGAGTTTTGGAGTGAGACGTCAAGCACCATACAAATAAAAAAAAGTCTGGCTTCTAATTATATTTCACTAAACTTCTGGATAATAAGACACCATTATTTATCCAGTGTAACTATAGCAAGAGATTAATGTCAGCTTCATCGAGACGGTAAGCCACGTTATGTCAAGGTCTGCTTTAGGCATGCATCTGGATTGCGTGCTTGTGTGTGGATCAGGCGGGGGGTGGGGGGGGGTTGTTCGGTGGGCTTAGTAGGGGGATAATCAACATTTGGGATTTTAAAAAAGAAAATGCAAAAGGAAGTGTGAGTCTGAAGGAGGAGAGGCTGAGAGATGTGGAGCTTATACAGGACCACAGGACCATATCCGGGGTGAATAACCAGTACCTGCACCCCAGTTCTGCAAAATATAGTGGCTCGGCCAATCAGAGGGCTTGTGGTCGGTGAGTGGAGGATTAGCAGTTACGCTAATATTTAATGTCGGATTGTTGCATAAGTGCTTAAACGTGCTCCGCTCACCTTGTTTAATGAGTCCCATCATGTGTGTCTGGGCTGGGGGCCGCACGGGCAGAGGGGCACCGCCCGCCACTCACCTGGGGACCGCACATCTAATTAAAGCCTTTATGAGAACATGGGAAACTCACTTGTTAAATAAACAGATGTAATTAGATCTCGGTTTTAATTACCTCAGTGTTTTTTTTCTCACCATTGTGGAATTAATAGAAGCCTCTGTGTGCCCAGGCGCAGGCACCGATAATCAATCACAGATAAACCGAGCAGAGTCTACAGCAAGTCTGAGGAGAGAGCTGCTTCCCGCTAAGGACCGGGGAAGGGGGTGTTGTGCGGGGGGGAGATGAACCGAATGATGAGGTGGGGGAGGAGTGGGACCCTGCCACCAGCAGCAGCCATGCATCACCTCGGAGCCGGGGGGCTCGTGGCAGGAGGGGGAGATCGGACCAGTGCTCGGGGGGGGGCGGACAATCGTAGCTTTCTTTTCTCTCATTCTTTGGGGGGCAGCCGCCCCCCCCCCCATTTTTTTTTTATTGGGACTGAAAAAACAGAACCCAGTGAGGCTAGGTATGCGTTCGTTTTTACAGATGGCAAAGCAGACCAGTCGATAATTGAAGAGGAAGTTTGGGAACACGAGCTGTTTGACAGGGAGGGGCTATTTTTATTCTTTCCTGTGTAATTGACACTTGAACTGACTGGAGTGGGGGGGGGGTCCCCATCTCCACAACCCCCCCTCTGCTCTAAACCCACTTAGATACAGCATGTGGGCCTGCAAGTGGCCGACGTGTGCTGCACATGCTTGTAAACTCTGTTAATGGCATGCTTGTTCTGCGGGTCCCCGCGCATTTAGGCTAAGGGAAATATGTGCTTTTCCTAATTGGATTAGCATCACATCATAAAGGGTGTCCAGCTCTGTCCCCCCCCCCCATTTATTATTCCCTGATGCTGTACTCCTTAATACATCTGCCCTAATTCTACTTTTTCATAATTGGGCCTTTTAAATTTTTAGAAAATATTTAAACTGCTGCTACTTGTTATATTGCCTCGTATTTATCGTGTTATTACATATATAATTTTATTAAAAACATAATTATAATTTTGGTTTGTTTTCAGTTCTGACTTCAGTGGAGGTGGGCACGATAAAAATAACGTTTAGCGATGAAGGATTCTCTGATTTTAATTGATTTTTCAAATTAAGTTCTCTCTAATTTTAGTTTAGTCATTATCCACTAGGCACTGTTGGCACTTTAAAATACATGGCATTGCCAGTATTTTTACTGGCTGATTAAGCTTAAAATTGTTCCATTCCGGATGGTGATATTCAGCATACAGTCACGTAGCACCAGCTGCTTCCGTAGCTACCTCCCTGCTAGGTAGCTTTGCATTCAGTCCGCATTTGTAATATACCCCTCTAACCCACATTTACATAGCTAGCTGATCTCGGGGAGCATTTTTTAATCGGACTCTGCTAGGGTTGGCTGGATTCTATATGGCACCCGCAATATACGAAGTCAGTTTATTTATTTAGCTATTTAGCTGAGCTGAATCCGTTTTAAATTATTCAAATTTGAGCTTTATGGATTGTTAATTAAGTGATGTTAATTAAGTTATGTGACCTGTCCTCATCCTTCCAGATACTTGTATCGCTAACGTCTTTATCCTTATTAAATGATCAATGGGAAAAGAATTGCATGCAAATTGTGCTCGTTCGCTCTGAATTTCATGCTCGGCTTCTGAGTCCCGTCCCACGGCCATTTTATTTATTTTCTTTTTTATATGAGCAATAAACAGTCAGTACTCTTTTGAAGGTGTGTGCAGCCTGCATTTTACGATATATTTTGCAGCAAAAGCAAAACCCAGCTACTCCGAGAGCCATACTCACAGGCCTACATTTCAAAATGTCCGCATAGTGTGCGCCCTGCCGAATGCTTGTCCATTGAGCCTCTGCTCTTTTTACCAACAGCACTGAGCTGACTTTTATTTTAAGTGCCTCGGAGCTGAATTCAAGTGATAGTAGTTTAATGGGGCAAATAGACGCATTAATTCAATCCAGCCTGTAAGCTGCTTGTGTGTTCCGCCTCAGAATGGGAGACATTGCAGCGGGGCATTTAGACATACTAATATTCTCCTTTTGGGGTCCATACAGTGTCGTCATCATGTAAAACCTCCCAAACTGTGCTGGGACATTTATTTCTTTGTTTTTTTTTTTATTCCTTTGTAATTCTAGAAGAGCAGGGGAAATAATCTCTCCAGATCGTTCCTATGACTGAACGGCGAAGTTGAGAATGGACGGTTCTGAAATGAACTCATCGGAACCGCCTGAGGATATTTCAGGTTCAGCTTTCGCATTTTTATAGATGCTCTTCCAATGGAACGGGAGTTGTTTTAATGAGGAAATGTAAGGCCTTGTTGCCTTTGGATGCCCTTTAGTGCGTAGACGTGTAAATGTTCTTGTTTGCTTATTCTCCTATAAGCTGAACGGCGTAGATATTTCTGGTTGACTTGTTACAGGACTTTGGGGGGGGGGGCGCGCGCACAATGTTTTCTTG
This sequence comes from Petrocephalus zakoni, assembly GCA_026774425.1. Classification (NCBI taxonomy): domain Eukaryota; kingdom Metazoa; phylum Chordata; class Actinopteri; order Osteoglossiformes; family Mormyridae; genus Petrocephalus; species Petrocephalus zakoni. Next base: position 6,948,538 of record JAODKN010000046.1, read on the forward strand.
TGGAAGACGGATAATTGCATATATAAACAAACAAACCTGCGAAGAGGTCGCTCTTGCATCCTACAAAGGTGTCTCGTGAGGCAGGTCTGGTGTCTTCCAGAGGGGGGGTCGGCCACATGGGGTGGTGGGAAAGGGCAGTCTCTGGGTTGCATTTGCACTTGCTGATAGCTCACTAAAAACATTTCTCCAATCCCATTAAATTATTGCCGTCATTTGGAGTTTTTATGGCCTCCCCGGCTACCGGCTCTCCTTCCTCCTCGTCCGTCTCGTTTTCCTTGTATCGATGATTAATGGCTGACGTCGAACGTTAGAGTGAGCAGGCATCAGCAAATGCAAGATCATAATTAGTTTAGCTGACGAGGGGCCTCCGATAGTACTCGCATCTGGATGGAAAAATTACCCTATAGGGAGCTGGCTTCTCCCCAGAACTTTATACTGATACATTGTGAAACACCCGATGAATCAAAAACCCTTCCTCTGCCAAGAAAGCGTTCTGGCCTTGAAGCCAAAATTATGTCTGCAGAAGGCTTTCCATTCTAAATGTATCAGAGCACAATTATAAGCATTGTATTTTTCTGGCCCGGGAAACATTCTCCTACACCGACGTCTGAAGTTAAATAAATCATGCAAATTCTATAACAGTGAGCGTTTTTACAGCTCGTAATCTAGACGGCCCCGTGGTCCCCGGTGGCCCCTGTTCAGGTCGAGTGGGCCTCTACCATCTTTGTTTTGCGTACATGCCGATAACGTGGCTCCGTGGACGAAAACGAGGGCCGGCTTTCGTTATGTTTTGTTCTGTTTTGTTTTTCCCTTGAACGCTCGTGTGCTCCGCGAGAGGCTGAAGGATTGTTTTGACAGGATTGCGGTCGGGGATGGAGTGTAGTTACACTAAATGGCGCGTTTTCGAGTGGCTCCATTGAAAGGTCTCGGGTTTTAGAGAGGTGCTCAGCGCTGTTTTTTCCACTGAAGAATCTGCAGGGTCCCCGGCCTCAAGCTCAGTGGTGTCTTACAAGGCTCATTAATCACTTTTAAGGTTAATTATAATGAAAATCAGCTGGGTTCTATAAATCAGCCTTGAACCCGACCTTCCTACTGGACGGCAGGGCTCATGCCGCTCGGCCTGACAGCTTCAAACATCGGACCCCGTGGTTATGTTTTATTTTTATTTATTTATCGCTACCCCCAGTGGTCCTGGATCAGAACACGTGGCTCACCGTCAAATCTTTGTTCTCTCCCCCCCAAACCCCCTCTACGCTCCCCTTTTTCTTTGGTTTCAGAGACGTCGAGGCTCTGGTGTGTTCTGTGCCAACTGCCTGACCACAAAGACTTCGCTCTGGAGGAAGAATGCCAACGGTGGATATGTGTGCAACGCGTGTGGCCTGTATCAGAAACTCCACTCGGTAGGAGGAGATCGCCGGGGGTGGGCTGGGTGGAAAAACCACTGCTCTTTGGTTCCTTCTGTCTTTATCTTCCTTTCCTTTTCCCTTTAAGCGGCTAATATTTTGTGTTCTATGCAGGTCTTTTAGAATCTCATTATCTGGTGTGTTTCCCAAAAAACCCCCAGTGAAAGCTCTTTGGGCAGTGCAGGCAGCGAAATGCATTCTGGGTGAGACCCTACTAACCGGTGGAATGAGCCCGTGGGGGAAATCTCTCACGCCGCCGGGGAGAAGATGCCATCCGAAATCCACAGAAATGTGCTAGTTATCCAGTGTCACGAATGTTACACTGGGACTAAGATGATCCGAATTCTTGCTCTAATGTTTAATCTAGGGCGTCAGCTGCAGGTTTCCTGAATTTGAATACGCACGTCTTTGGGCGACTCGTTTCCACGCTGTCGTAAAATGAATGTGGCATCGGGTGGGCGTGTCCTCATGCCGTCGGGAGGTGTTTTACTAAACTCACCTTAGCTAGTGGATGCCTGGCGTCGAGTGTTTCGGCTGACGTCGAGTGACGCTGAGAAAATACACACGTATGGCCGGACAAATTGCGCCGTGTTTGGAAAGCGAAGCCCCAAAAAAACAAAGCACTCATTGTGGTCTTATCAATTCCGTGCTAAATTCGGTTTTTGTTATTCATTAGTCTCTGTTTGATCACATTTTCTTCGGGTGGTTGAGTCAGCCGGGTTTGTTTTCGCACAGCGAGTGGCTTGCAGCCCGCCGGAGCGGGGGGGGGGGTGGAGTGGGGGGCCGCCACGGATCCAGTTCGCTGCCTGGGTGGCAGAGACCCGACACAGGAGCCTCCCTGACACGGTGTGGTCGCCGGGTGAGGAGAGGAGAGCAGAGCCCCGGACAGCTTGGCCACAAGGACCCTTTTCAGGATTCAAACCACCTGGCTCTTTCCAGACAGCTTTCGGGGAGGCGCAGTGCAGGGGGCGGAGCCTGGAAGGCGGCCGTGCCGGAACCCCGCAGTGAAACTGCGTGTATTTGTGACACGTCTTTTCTCATCAGAACGGAACGGCAGAAATGAGCCTGCACTTCTTTGTTTTTTCTTCCGAGTGGATATTTTGAGAATTTGTGAGTCACGCACATGCGTCTCCCGTAAATACCATTTAAATTAGCTGAATATCAGAACCATTCTGACGACTGGCACAGTCAGATGTTTATTTTGGATATTTCATGCCAGATTAGGTGGGCGATCCATCATCTGCTTACCCCCCCCCCCCCCCTTCCATTTCTTTTACACGTTTATTTCCACGTGACGCTGCAATAGGCCATCAGCTTCGCTACTTGTTATGCTTCACAGGCAATTAATATTGGGGGCACAAAAAAGACAACAAGTCTGTTAAGGCCCATGGGCTCCTTCTGTATTGTGCTTTTTTTCCCCCTTTTTTCATTTTTCTGTTTTTGGCAATATTTTCGGGCATGGCGGTATTTTCCTATTCCAGTCCTCCGCCCAGCGAAGGTGCTGTTACAGTCTGGGGATTCAGTAATGTGAGTGACATCACTTCCTTTCTGGGCCTCTGGGAGAATTGGGTGCGCTCTCGTGTAATTTTCACCTACGCTTCAGAGCAGCTCATCCTTTTCTTCCCTGGCAGTCGCAACAAGTAGTATTTTTATACGTTTTGCGTGAATTTTTATACGCTGCACAGAAATGACGACTTAATGCCACCTTGTAAAACAGTGACGTAGGGGGCCCTGTAGTGACAGCGCCTTCCTTCCTGCCAGGACACACCGCAACACTACATGTCCGTCAGATTTTACCTTCTAGAAGTGCACCTGGACGTCCGCATGGAAAGAAGGCTGATCGTGTTAAGATGCTATAAACCCTCCTGCTAAAGGTCCCCTCATCTGGGAGGCCCTTGCACTTTGCACTCAGCCGAAACGCTAATACCTAGCATCCTAAACATGGGGAGGTTGAAAGGATTCCCTCTCTGGTGTCAGTCGGCGGGTCTCCTGGTTACAGCGTCGCTCGCCTCCTCTGGCAGAGCCGTGTCTCTATTCACTTTGTCTACAGTCAGGAAAGAAAGACTTTAGGAGTAAGCCTGGATTCTCTGGAAGGACAAGGGACCTCATTAATAGAATGGTGACAGCACCATTAAAATTCTTTCCCCCCAAATCCCACGCCAGGTCACTTTTAATGTTTATGTGTCCAGTGCCTCCTGTTCATTCCCGGCAAAATATAGACCTCATGACGCCATGCAAAGTCTTCAGAAAAGGGACGTGCCAGCTTTCCATGCCAGGTGTTGTGCGCGTTTTGGCTTCACCTCCGCAAGCTTTTCCGAAGCATGGTCCCCGGAAGCTGCTCGCCTTGTAGCTGTTGGCGTGCCGTGGATGCACATCGCATTTGCTCAGCTAACTCATTGGATGTTGATTATGCTGCTCGTTATGAGAGAACAGGTTTGAAACCAGACGTTGATGGAATTTCCATGTGTCGTCAGTCTGATTTAAGCCAATGGGATACAAGAGAACAACGAATGTCCATTTTTGAGTCTCTCTCTCTCCATAGGGGATAAACGGTGACCCGTAGTTATTGGATGTGACACAGTGTTGCTCTCCTGAGCTTTTAAGCCTCCTGTCCGTTGGAGCGTCCTGAATCAACACACACCTGGGTGTCCTCCCATGCATATCCCAGAATGCAATGCTCCCCTGTAAGCTCTGTCATGTTTAAAGCATTCCTCCCCATCTGGCCTGTACATTGCTCAGTTACCCAGGGTGTCTCCCTATTCAGTCTGATGCCACGTCCATATTTGTAATGTTTGTTTCCCTCCAGTAGGGGTGCTGTTCCTTTTTGCAGGGGGTGTAACACTTTGACAGATGTTTGGGGGGATGTTACGACATGATGTTTATGTATGCTGCTCACAACCTTTAACGCGCGCTAATCATGCTAATGTAGCAAAGTGCTATTAGCAGACCCTATCCTTCAGGGCAGGAAAATACCTTCCTTGTTATGTCTGAAACACAGATTAGCATAATTATTATAATTAAAAGACTTAGATGATTGGGTAACGTAATACAGAATCCATCCTGGGCAAGAGCCATCTACTGTGCGAGTACAAAATGCTGCATAACGTGAAATTTCAATTTCAAATGTCGCGCAATTACGTAATGTCAAATCCCGTTAATTGGGAAAATAAAAGCGCGTTAAGCATGAACACTCAGCCCGGGGGGGGGCTTCCATATCCGTGGGCGGGGTGTGCGCATGTCCATTCGTGAGCAACGGGCCTCCCGTTTCGGTCCCATGCGAGCAGAGCGGCGTTTGCGTACACGCGGTGAGACGCAGGCCACTGCTCCAGGAAGCTTTAACCCTCTCAGCCCCTGCAGTTCCCCCGAAGGTTCGCAGCCCTGCTCATTACACGCTTCTGCATATCCCCTGTTCTCTGCACGGCTCGCCGATGCCCAGGAATCATTCACACACATTCCTGTGGGTTTCTGTAGTCTCAGTGGCCACTGGGGGCTGTTACCAGAGTGCGAAATGGTGACTAGATGACCCTGCCTTCACCTGCACCATCACCCCTAGTGACAGACTGGCCAGTGCGTGTTTACTATCTGCGATTGTGCGGCTATTCGCCTTAACAGTCTTCTGCTGGGTGATTTATTTTTTTATCGAGACATTTGTTTGAATTGTTGACTCTAAAGTGCCCATTGTGTGTGATGACCTTGCCTTGTGCCCTGTGCTGCCTGTTCCAGGCTAAGTGTGACGATGGATGGATGGATGGCACCAGAGGATATTGAGACTTTTTGGGAGTTGCCCTCTAGTGACCCCTCCTGCTCAGGCTGTGCTGGCAACTTGAGCTTTTAGGTGGTCAGTGGACGGCAGGCACTCCTCTCAGGGTTGGGGGTGGGGGGTCCAGTCTGGCGCCCCGCCCCCCGGGGGGTGGTGGGGGGCGGGGTGGGGGGGCGGGGGGGGGGGGGGCCGGGGGGAGGCGGGGCGGGCGAAGGAGCCCGGGGGGGTGGGGGG
>JAODKN010000046.1:6956491-6967306 GCA_026774425.1 Petrocephalus zakoni
ACACTATATGGCAGGGGTACACTATAAAGCAGGGGTACACCATAAGGCCGGGGTAAAGTAAGTAGCGGTGGTACACAGTGAGGGTCGGGTTGAATATATGGCAGGGGTCCCGTATATTGCAGGGGTACGCGGTGAGGCGGGGGTGGGCTGGGGGCAGGGGGGTCGCTAACAGTGCCGCGGTGACTCAAATGTAGTAGGGAACTAATGAAATTTTAACATTTACGGCGTATTGTGTTCGATGTGAAGCTATTCACACTCTGTTTAAAAGGATATGCTTTTAAAATGAAATGGTACAAATGACATCCTCTCTTTCCTTTTATTTTGACAAGGCAGTTTAGCAAATAAGGTACTTCTTCACTTTTTTTTCCCTTTCCATTTCCGGTAAGATGGGGTCTTCTTTTTCCGCGAGCCGTCTCGCCGTGAGCCTCGGAGTCGAAGGGCGGGCACGTCCGCTCGCACCCGACGCCGCGGGCAGGGATCGCTGCACCCGCGTCCTCGCGGCTCGCTCTCGATCGCGAAGTCTCTACGGTGACAATACAGTTGCGAAAGAAAAAAAATAAGTAAAAATAAGTAAAAAAAAATACAACACCCTCAGGGAATGCATTCAGCAGAGTGAGAAGCAGTTGTTAGTTCAGTCGTTTATCTGTCTACGGTTGACATTGAACCAAGCTTTTTGTGTGTAAATGTACGTCCGTCTGTCTGTTTGCAGTGTTCCCACCATAGAAACAAACGTTGCCACACATTCTAGACGTTAAGCTACTGCCTTAGTTGCTGGCAAACAAACCTTAGGTCACTAAAGATGTTTGAAAAGAAAGTCCTATTTTTTTCTAACTTGTTAAAAAAAAGAAATCATGTCAGTGCCTGATACATTGTATAAAATATTTTCTACCTGGTATGTTGATATGCAACATTGAGTACACATCTGATGAATAGGGGTCCAGTGTTCTGGCTCTGAGTAACTGTTTACATTTGCAAATGTAGCAAACAAGGTAATGAAGCGAACTTCTATTTCTGAAATTTTAAAGTTTTTTTTTTTTTCTTTTGAATCCCTCTTCTCCCTGAGAAAAGAGAGATAGATGCTACTAAGAAGCATTTGTTTTTTCTTTTAATGGTTTTAGCAAGAAGGAAAGAAGGACAAAGATTGAAATATGGCGTCGAGGAAATGAACCGCGCCATTCATTCCATTCAATGCTTCTCTATTCCTGAGTACTTAGGTTTGTGGTTAATTGTATTTCAATGTGCATTTTATTGGAGTTTTTTTTTCTTTTCATATTTTTTTTTTTTAAAGAATTATTTCAGGGGATGCAGATTAATTAAGCTTAATTTGCATAGTCTTGTCCCTTCCACCTAATTCTGTGTTAAGGTTTGGTGTCACTCTCCAGAATCTTTTAATTTTTAAAATCCCATCCGGATTTTTAATGCCCTGCAGTTCTTGTAACTTTATTTTAATCTGCATTGAAACTTGACAGAAAATCTGTATGAATAATACAAGTTCTTTTCTGATAATCAGTGAAACTTGGAGTCCGATGCGTACATTGCAAAGCTCTCTAGGCAGAGTCAGAGACTTGTCAGGAGACGATAGAGGTGCCTTTAAATTTGCGAGTCTGGAGGCCGGACACCCCACATAAAACAATCCACCAAAGCTTAATCCAAATTCGCAAGCTGTATGGCACAGCAAACCCAGAGCTCCATCTTTAACTAGAGGGAGCCCCATCTAATTAACTAGCCCCATCCCCACCCCCCTCCCGCTATTGCTGGGTGTGCTGTACCAGGATTCGGCAAGCATGGACAGGGTCAGGGTGCTGAGGGGGCCTGAAAGCTCACAGCAACCCGCAGCCCTGTGGGAGTGCGACCAGCATGGACAGGGGCGTCAGGGTGCTGAGGGGGCCTGAAAGAGCCTTCCCCATTTGCCCGGACTGTCGAAAGTGTTTTTGAGGTTCTGATTACGACGATCACGCAAAATTTACTGACTGTAACCCCCGCCCCCCCAGGGGAGCTCCTGCCTCTCGGGCAGTCTCTGACTATACAGCTAATTCTCAGTAAAGGCGATGGCCGGGGCCCATGTCAGGCGGTTATGCCACCCCCCCCAGCAGCCTGCCACCCTGTGGGAGTGTAGCAAGCATGTTAAGATCGCTGCGGCCTTCAGCCGAGATTTCGCATTAGTGACCAATACTCACGTCTTCCCATTGCGTCGTAGTTCTCCCTCCCGTTCACTACAGTTAGCGCGCTCGCGGTGTGCATTCACGGTTCATTTCCCATCATGCATCTGCACACGCATTCATAGGGGCACGAGCGGTGGCAGACCGGAGAGCTAGGGCAATCAAAGTTTGCCGGATCGGATTTTACTGAGAAATCAGACTCGTTAAAGCCTTACAATGCTGCTTCACTGCAAATGCCTCCTCTTGTAAAGAAAAATAAAGTTCATTTCATGGGAGCATTTATAGGAAAATTACGTAACAAGGTTTTTTTTTTTTTAATATGTTTTAATTTAAAGTATGTTAATGCTTGCACTTCAGTTATCCATTTGTATTGCCAAGGAAGAAAGTGTAAAATGTGTAATTAGCATGCTGCGTACAGGTACTGCGTCTTTAATCTGCAGAAGTGATCATGCGTATTTTAACAGACTTACTGCAAGGCTTGAGAGACGGGAAACACAGTAGGGATTCGTGTGAAGAACTCAAACGGTATGCCAGTGCATAGCCAAAAGCAAGTCGACGTTTTAACCATGATTTTGTCTTGTTGTTTTTTTTTTTTCGTTTTCTCGTTTGTTCGTTTTTACACTTTACGGCATTTACGTTGCATAGATGATGGTTTAGGTTCCTAATTTGTTTTTTTCCGCTGCCACCTACATGGTTTTGTTGTTGTACGTTCTACATGCAAAAAAAAGACGAATATCAGCAAAGATAGCAAAGATGCCTGTTACATCTAAACTTGAATAATAATAATAATAATGATAATAAAAAGTAATCATAATAAAACCTTTTTGACAACTTTCAAGTTATTTTGCTTGTTTCTTTTAGTGACTGGGGGGGGTGGTTTGGAGTGGGGGTAAAAGTGAACATCCGATCTTGGAGTTTGCCTCTGTTCTGTGAGCTGATTTAAACTCATTGCCGCCTCATTCCCTACTCTTACCGCTGTGTCAGTCTATGACGCACCAGGAAGGACCTGATGTAAATCCCACCACCCACAGAACCAACATGGGCATGTCTAAGCGTTGATGGATAATGGTTGGAGACTGCCGCAGTGTCTGCTGTATTGATTGTGCTTTGTTTAGTTTAGACAGACGAGTGAATCGTCCCCAGCCTGATGAACTGCTCTTTTGGTTTCCGTACACATGAGATTATTTAAGATCGACGGTTTGAATGACCCTCTGAAATCAAGTGTGGCTCGTCTATAGTCACTATATGTGGTCTGTGTCCATTGACTGTCGGCCCTCAGCGTTTTTGTGTGGGTTGACAACAAGCAGTCCGATCCATGACAATATCATGAGCACAAACCGTACCCTCGAAGCCGGGAGGACTGGGTAACCTGCTGCCCCCAGATTTTTATCCAGGGGCTGTTTTACGTGCATATACTATCTGTCTTGTCAGTTTGTCCAAAAATAAAAGTCTAAATTATTCTTCTTTTCCCACGGCCCGTGTATAAAACCCACACGGCCCGAGATTTGGCCCCGTTTGCTCAACGTGTTAGGTTTTTAACTTGCCAGTACTGAAACAGTCGAGTGTAAGTGACTCCTCTAATATCCTTTTGCCCATTTATCTGGAAAAAACTGACTGACTTGTATGGCTGCTTTGTTCTCAGATTAAGGCTTGCCAATTATTTTAATCTCCAGACATTCTTCTCAGATCAAAGCTGGATCCTTGTCCTGTGAAGCACTTGAACGGATCCTATGGAGTGCTTAGCTGCTCCCAGTTATGGAGGCGCAGTCTGAGCTGGTGAGAGATGGGATCGAGCTGGTACCATTCTTGAGGTTGCGTGGGTGTGTTTTCAGAGGGGAGCGGGTGAGCTCAGGTTAAATGGGGATGCCTGTGGCCTTGCTTCCAGAGAGGTGTGTGTGTGTGTGTGTGTGTGTGTGTGTGTGTTGGACGCTAATTCCTCTAGACTGCGGTCAGCCGAACGAGAGACATCAGCCTCTGCCAAAAAGCTGCTTTAATCAAAGGCTGCATTAAGGCAATGATATGTTGAGTTATCTGAGGGCAGAGGGAGCAGCCGCATCGATATGTGACTGTAATATTTAATGTGACTGTGACCGTGTTTCCTAAACGCACCACGTTGGTGCGTATGTGGGGGACAAGGCAGACGAGAGGGAAGCCCATGCCGGGGGGTGCAGGGACCCCAGAAAACAAGCATAGCACAGCCAGCCACTGAACTTACGTTTGTTTTATCATGAGCTTATGCATTTGCCTTTTCTACTGCATTGAACATTGTATTTCCATGCAATTTTTACAGATAAAATTCAGGAAAATCTGGTTTGCATAAGCCTTCATTAAAATCCCTCCAGCGTGCAGGGCTTTCAGCCTGGTCCCGTTTCAGTAAATAAATATGGCTAAATCCAAGCTGATTGTCTTGTAATCAATTTCTTTAACATTCTGGGTCCCAAAGCCTTCTTTTCCCCGCCGGCTGGATGTGTTTGCCCATCACTGTCACTGAGCATTTCGAGTGCTGTTACAGGGAGTACTGAAAGGCCAGAGCAGTCATTTGTGGTGCTAGTTTTCAAAGTAAATCCCCTTTCCCTCTGCCGCTCAGATTCACAACCCAAGGAGCTTTGTCTGCTTGAGTGTTATAGCGAATGTTTCAGCCCTTGGACTCAAGGTTTCTTTCAGGAGCTGAACAAACCGCTGTTTTAACAATGTGGCATCCAGCTGCTGGAAGCCTAGTAACACGATTGAATTAATTTTCACTTTTATAAAATATTTACATTCAGCTAATTAAAATTTAAATTGAGTGTATTGACCTGCACACCCTGCACACACGCGCACACACACACACACACACACACACACACGCACACTTCTGCATTTGTTTATCATATTTTGTGGCCACTTGCCCAGTTTGGTTTGCTAGACACAGAAAATGGAACCGATACTGGTTGTTCTCTCTCACCAGTGTACTTTAATCCCGTAGCCCTATCAGGAGACCGCTGCGCTCTCAGAGCACAAAGGAATAATTAAAACCGCAGTTGTGATATGACATGATCGATCCTTCCACTAGATGGAGTCACAAGCTGAACAAAGCCTTGTGCTCATTTCTTTGGTTGTGCACAGACTCCCAATTCGTCAATTTCCCAGTTGATATGTTTGTTCAAAACATATCTGGTGTCAAATAATTCTCTTCCTCAAAATAACAATGGACAAAGAAATACAACTTGGTACGGAACTCTCTGTCTTGGAGATAGGAATGTGAAACACATGTCAATTTAAATGAAAAGAAACAACAGGTTTGTTCTGCACAGTGCAGGTCCATTTGATTGAGGCAATATATTTGTTTTATCTCTATGTTTTTTTTTATCTAAAAGCTGTCCAGTAGCACTCTATCTGTACTATGTGATACAGGAAGTTATGTATTATAGTCTGTCTTTTGGAATGCACGCCAGTCCTGCCCAGATCTGCTAAGGAATCACTGGTGATGTGATCACTGACCTCGCTACTGGAAATTCGGCCTCCAGTTCCCGCTAGAGCATAACCCTCGATTGCGTCCCAGAACCATGAATGGCTTCATAAATGGGGGAAAGAAGTATCTTCCGCTGCTCTCCGGTACAAACCTCAGCCTCCTGCTGGTGCACTGGGTGGCTTTTCCATACCTGTGGAATGTAAGGCCAGCGTGGTCCTGCATTCAACAGTAAGTTTGGTCATGAGTGGAAGGAGATCATTCGGTGAAATGCCAAAAAACAATCCAATGGCCAACGTTTAATGACATATAGTACAGCTTCAATAGCTGTAACCGAAAGCGAGGCTTTTTCCATGTTCTTACTGTTATCGCAGGTGCTTCCTGCTAGCAGTTCACAATATTCATCTCCACTATTAAGGCATGTAGACAAATATTTGTTCTGTAGTGCTATTGGCATTTAAACATATTAATCTGTTTTTCTGTTCTGTTTTCTTTTTTGGACTGGGTCACATAATATTCAGGTACTCGCATAGTTTGTATATAACAAATTGTTCCTTGTCTGACAATCAGTAAATACTTTGTTTTATAAATTAATTTTTAAAAAGCCGTGAAGCACTAGAGGCTGCTGCTAAGTCATTAATAGCAACACAAACCCGTTGTTTGACAATAAACCACGCACCATTAAGCTACTAAACTGATTATCGCCTATTTGAAGGAAATTTACCAGTGTTTTGTGAATTGCATATTGTCAGCAGGGTGACGACCAAAATGGGCATTTAATATTCCCCAGCAGAATGCTGTGAACTGCCGCGATAGAGACATTGTTTCTAATGTCTCTGCTTATTAATAATAGACTGGTTGTAAGCCAGGGGTGGGGACCCTGGTCCACAGAGGACCGCTCAAATAGCCAATAATAGAGCAGTGGTTCTCAGCTCCAGTCCTGGGGACCCACTACTATTGGCTGATTGAGAGGACATCCCAAAAACCTGTTCTAGATCAACTTCCTCACCCCTGTTGTAAGCAATGAGGAGCAGTTCTGTTATTTGTTTGTTTTATCATTCTCCCGTCTGCTCTTATTTGCTCCTTACAATTAGGGATCCCTCTTAGAGTGGCAGGTTTAGATCACTGCCGGAAGTTGGTGCACCTTTCGTCCCAGTTTGCGCTCATGTAGGTGGAGGAGACCCGGGGAGCAGTATGTTCTTACTCCTATTCTGAATTTATACTCCAATATAGTTTTTCATTTTCATTGTACATGGACCCTGTCTCTCTCTACCTCTCTGAAGGACAGTGAAGACTTGCGTCTGTATTTACGTGGAATCTGGAATTCCTGAGGGGGGGAAAACAGGGACGGAAGAGGACCGGGAATCAGAGTACTCCCAGCGCCGTGTCTGTGCTTGACATTTGCGAGTGACATGGGATTAAATTATCTTCACAGAGAATAAACTCTTCAGCAGTTGCTTTTCATCATAATTCTGCTAATTTGAACTCTAGTAATTCCCAAATGTCTTTGTATCATATTCATGTTATTTTGCCATAAAAACAAGGTACATTTGGGGGTTACTAATAACATTAGGCATTTGTCTAATGAGCCTGATAGCTTTAATCGAGATCCTGCTTCACCACACAGATCTCCCAAAACTAATTTCATTTTCCCTACAAAGAATTCATTTGCTAAAAACAGTTTTCATCCTAAGTATTTGGCTAGACATCAGGAGGCTATACCTCAAGGGGCAAAACTCTGAAAATGCATCTCAGATTGCAGTCATGATCAGTCCGTTTGCTGTGGATAACCAGTTGTTCCCTGTCCCACTGAACCATGAAAAACCCACCCCAGCTAAATGACTCCAGACGACAACATTCGACTTAAAGATCACACACCTATCTTCTGCAGGTATTCACTCAAGGAATTGCTCTACTATCATTTTTGGATTTTTATAGTGAAAATCATATTAAATTTCAATATTTGGGTTTTTTTCAGAACCCTTTTAATATGTTAAATTCAAGTTAACAAAATAAAGGATGTGCCAGATTAAATCTGTATACTTTGAATGATGCATTACATTATTATTAGCAAAATGGATTCATGTCAGTCGCTAATTTCCTAATAAACATTCGTAGTACAATTTCGTTGAAGAATTACACCATGTGCCACCAGTATCAACACGAGCTTATTGCAGTCAAAGTTTGAAAAATCCACAACATATTTATCTCACTGGTCTAAATAATTCCCCAGGTCACCAGACTGAGACATAATTAAACACTAAATATTTCTCAATTAATTTTATACTATGACATTGTTTTGCCAAAATGCTACACTGGCTGGTTACCGGAGACAGAAATTGATTATTTTTCATTTGAAATTATCATTCTTGTCTAAAAACCACTGAGACAAGACTATGGTCAAGTGTTTTTGTTTTCTGGTTACATAAATAACAGCGTTCAATTTAGAGCAAATGGTGCAAAGTAATGTAATAATAACATAGTCTTGAATATTTCATTTTTGAAATATTGGATGTATTGAAAGTAAACTGGCAACATTTATAGAAATCTTTTCAATAGGCATAAATAAAATCATTTTCATATTAAATGGTTGAGGAATGTCAATATTATTTATCTTGCTGGTCACAAGTTGCTTTGCTGGCCTTGAGTAATTAGCTAATTGCGGACCCTTGACGTTTCTGGACATTAATGGTGATTCTTCAGTTAGTTATAAGGTATAACGAGGACGCTGTTCCGAAAAAACGTTTAAGTACTTGTGCTACTGCTCAGGGCCGTGTCTATGTTTTTCTACTTTATACTTCAATGTGAATGTCCTTACAGAGCCTGTCAGAACAAAAAACAATAACTAGGGATGCTTACATGCACTTCTATGCAGAAATCTAATTTCCCTCATTTCCATGCAGGCAGGATTGCTTATAAAACTTCAGATATTATGACATAGTCGTCTTTGCAATAACTATCATGCGGCTGGAGAAGAATGTGTGAAACGATTCTTGTACTGACATACTAGCCTGCAAATTTTTGCCGTTAAAATCACTAAAAGATGACGGCTGACTTTAAAACTGGACCCCCTGTCTCCGCCTGTCCCGAATCGGGTGCATTAATTTATGTCGTTTGAGTTACAGAGGTAAAGGAATATACATGTGATCTACAAACACTACAGTTTAGAATAATTTCTGATAGTATTCCTGATTTTGGCAGACCACAACACTGGGAATAACTCAGGAAGGAGTCTTCAAAGAGGTTCCTTTTCAGATTGCTGACTTATGTAACGTGTATCCATGTCTTGGGGTATAGCTGAGTGCTTATCACACATGCTAACTTTATATCCTAAATCAAAGGTGCACAGTGTGGACAGTTAACTAAGGGTAGCAATAGTGTTGTAGCCTGCATTTTCCCAAATGCTAAGGTCTCTGGGGGCTGGAGTGCTGGGCAGGTCTCTGGGGGCTGGAGTGCTGGGCGTGTCAAAAGATCTGTGGGCGTGTCGGAAGGTCTGTGGGCGTGTCAGAAGGTCTGTGGGCGTGTCGGAAGGTCTGTGGGCGTGTCAAAAGATCTGTGGGCGTGTCGGAAGGTCTGTGGGTGTGTCGGAAGGTCTGTGGGGGTGTCAGCAGGAACATAGTGTGATGAAGTGGGTGGTAGCACGCGCCTACTTATTGGATGTATGGTGGTAAGTATGAACAAGCAAAGGAAATTCTCATGCTGTATGAACAAATATAGAACTTTATATAGAAATATAGAAATTTAATTATAGCTATCTGTTAATCATAGTCTTTCATGTCTGGTCTCTTTCTAAAGTAACGTTTATTGACAGTATTTTCGGCCAATAGAAATAACCTTTTGACTTAGCTGCTCTATTGCACACGTCACCTTTCAATATGGTCGCCTTTCCATACGGCCACGAGTCAGTCTCAGTAGTGCTGCATGTTGTCCGGTGAGTGATGCAGTCACACAAAACGTCTCTGGCCTAGGGTTTGCATCCTGCTTTGGGTCTGTAGCTTGTATATCTTTCCTGTGTCCAAGGGTTCTGGGTATTGATGTTTCTACCTGAAGTCCCAAATACAGTTAGGCTCATTGGAGTTCCCACAATGTGATTAAAACCTGTTATTTAGGTGTTATGGGGGCATTTTTTGGTCCCCACATAATTTTTCATAAAAAATGTATAAAGCTCTGTGAATGCAATAAAAAAATTGGCATTTATAAAGTCTTATATTTTGTTTGTTTACTTATGGTTATGTTTAGGGCTGGGTAGGGGTTAAGGGTGTCATAGTTGGGATTAGGGATATGCTCATATGAATATAATGCATGAATATAAAGTCCACATAAAGATATGAACACTTGGACCGTGTGTGTAAACGTGTGCATGTTTGTGTGGGGGTTGGTCTCCCCCACCCATCCCATCCATGGTGTTCCCCAGTCTTCTGGGGGGCAGCATGAACAGACATTTCCACCAGGTTTGATCATTTTTGTATTAGATGCCCAAGGAGAGACACCCACAGCTCCCACTGCCTCTGTAGCCAGGTGCAGCCTGCCCATTAAGAACTGGTACCTCAGAAATGCTTCTGCCCTCCAGCATGGCTGATTTTTCGCACTCACTTCCTGGGAAAGTGTGAAACGTGGCATCTTGTGCATTCCGCTGCCATGCGATCCAGCCTTCATAGCTAATTTTAATGATTAATAAGATGATTGTTCTGTAATTAAAGTGCATAATAGCCGGCCTCACGCTAACCATCTGTTGAAGGTTTACATTAGCTTATAGCCTAGAACAGTGTTTCCCAAACTAGTCCTTGGGGACCCCCAGACAATCCATATTTTGCTCTCTACCAGCTCCCTCCCAGACAGTCCACAGTTTTACTCACAGCCAGACAGTCCAGCTCCTGGTAGGGAGGGAGCAAAAGCGTGGACTGTCTGGGGATCCCCAAGGACCAGGTTGGGGAACACTAGCCTAGAATGCCCCCACATATGGGCACTTGGTGCAGAGCTTTTATATGATTGGCTTTAATTCCGCCTGGAGTCTGAGTCATCTGCCCCCTAGCTTCTGTTACAGGCCGCCCCCTAGCTCCTGTTACAGGCCGCCCCCTAGCTTCTGCTACAGGCCGCCCCCTAGCTTCTGTTACAGGCCGCCCCCTAGCTCCTGCTACAGGCCGCCCCCTAGCTTCTGTTACAGGCCGCCCCCTAGCTCCTGCTACAGGCCGCCCCCTAGCTTCTGTT
>JAODKN010000046.1:6975177-6987130 GCA_026774425.1 Petrocephalus zakoni
AATGGGCCCTTCAACCCCCCCCCCCCCCGCCAACAGGGTCCCAGGAAGGGCATTGCTCACGGGTGAATATCGGACATGGTGCTCTAGCCGGAGCGGATGTAAACAGAGCATCATCTCTGAAAATGAGGCCTCAGCGTTACCCCAGAGAGTGCAGCCTCCTGACTTATTCATAAAGACACCTCCTATTTCTTTTACTTATTTTATTTATTTATTCTTTCATTCTTTCAATGAGTGCTTTTAGGCATCGAGAATCCTCACTACCGCTGCAGCGCGTCAAGGTGGGATTACCGGGGATCAGGCTCTGACACAAAAAAACATAATCGATACAGCTTTTTACATTGTAAAAAAAATATCTAATAATCCATCCGTTATCCAGTGGTATTAGTTCTTGCTGCAAATAAGGTGCGTATATGTTTGTGTTCTGTTTATTTCCGAATGTCGTCTCCACTAAATCATCATAATTTTCTCTAGCTTTCACAGCATATTATACATAAGTAAGAATTGGATATGCCCCATCCTGGCTTAGTCCATCCCTTGTGCATACTTCCTCCCTGCATAGGACATGTGGGTATAGAGAATGGATGGATATTTATGAATAATGATTTGGTATATTATGATCTTATAGTCACATGTAGACAGTGTTCTGCTACGCTATACAGCCCCGTCTCTCCTGTCCTCCGGCCCACGATAAGGGGCTGGAAGATGGATGGATGGATGGAATATGATGGATGAGTATCACATGGGCTCATCCCGCCCTCTTCCATACCGCCCGATTCATATGCTTGGCGCCGCTGTGCTGAATAGTGAACTCCCAGCTCCTGAGGATGTGCTTGGCGTATATCCCGTGACCTGCTGGCCACTCCAGGACATAACACTCAATACTGTGCTTACCCCCCATAAAAGACCCCGAGTGCTCATCTGTTGTTTTATATATCAGCTCCTTGGCTGGGCTTTTCTGCCATTTTCTATATATATATATATATATATATATATATATATACACACACACACACACTGTTGTGTTGTTGTTCTTTAAGAAGGCGTTTTCCTCTCTCGTTCATTTCGGACACTGCACGGGGGCCTTCCTGACTATCTTGCCGCACTGTATTTACTTTAGCAAAGCTAATGAACTATTATACCCATTTCTGGAAAACGATTTACCGAGGACTGTCTCAACCTATACTGCTCAGACTTTCCGCACAGTGCCAGGAGCTGTCCAATCCCACGCTCCTCGCAGATCGTGTGTTACGGCCGTGCGAGCGAATGGGATCTTTGCCACTGCTTGTCGATTGGCGAAAATTTCACTAGCAGCACCCCAGTCAAGTAACAACACCCGCAAAGGTGTAAACAATATACAAGCAATATGTAGATGTAAGCATACATGCATGCATGGACTGCGCATGATAAATAAATGAAAATGTAGTGTCAATATAAATTATGCAATGCAATGCAAATTGTTTTAATTAGTGCAAAATTGATGCAATATGGCTTCTGACATGGTAAAGTGTCCCTGTTCAGTGCACACTGAACCACACAAGAAAGCTCTTACACCTATGGGGAAAAAGCTGTTTCACAGTCTGGTTGTGCGGTTATGAATAGACCTCTAATGTCTCCCAGATTGCAGGGGTGTGACCAGGTTGTGTCCGGAATGGCATGAGTCTCCTATGATCCTGAGAGCTTCATAGCATCCTATATTCTTTGTAGCTGCGATACTCCAATAACATGATACTACTTTATCCTTCACATCTGCCATTGTCCTGTGTGGGACTGTGGTGGTGTAATGGTTATGGGAGCGACTGTGTAGTCAGGAGGTTCCCAGTCTGAGTCTCTGATCTGCCCGGAGCCCAGAGCAGGGTGCTGTCCCCACTGCTCTGTCACGTGGGCCAAACGCAGAGGCCACGTTTTGTTGTGGTATATGAACAATGACAATGAATCACCTTTTCGTCCTTCTCTCTTTCCATATGCTTACACATTCGGTATATATAATATATATATGTATTCAGTATATATAAAAAACATTCTGAACAGGACGAGAGGTTTAAAAAAATGGACGGATCTAACTTATGTATGTGCAGTTTATGTACCCCAGAGATTTAGTAGAATTTCCCACTTTTATTAGAATGATAACATACATGTTATTCCCTTACGTTAATGAAATTACTATTTTATCCCACGCCACTGATGTTACTTATGGATAGTAAAGAACATTACCCAGCACCTAAGATTTGCAGGCTTGAACTATTACGCTAATCCTTCAGTGCTTCTTTAATCTGTTCGCTTGGCTCTAATTCGACTCTCGCTTCCAACGCGATAATTGTCTAGGGGCAGGTTCCATTTTATTGGTAAAAGTGATGCCATAATTGAATTCAACCAAAGGTGTGATCGCTGCCCTTTTGACACACAGAATTACACTCTCACTGTTCTCAGGTACCAAAAACAAATTCAACATGATGCCCCCAGAAACTGAGCTGTTCTGTGGAAATATTTGTACATATAAAGGAAAAATGCACAGGATTAAGATGTTCCAACCTTTCTTAACACTGAACAGAGCTTGAAAAGAGATACATGCGTACATGTTCATGTAAACATCCAGCTTTTTGTGGGAAGCGTTCTGAACTTCTGACGGAAAAACAGAGATGCAGCATATACGTCTGTCGATCCACTGTTCTGTTCACCCGTCCTCATAGGTGCTTAATGAGTACTGAGTAACTGGGGGGCCCAGAGCCTAAGCTGGGAAGCAATGGACACCCTGAGTGGGATGCCAGTCTGTAGCAAGTCAAGCACATTCCAAAACATGCTAATACTATGGGCAATTTAGAGATGCTATTTCGCTGAACTGTGAACTTAGCGATAACCTGCACAACACAGGCACACACACACACAGAGGGGGGGTGGTATTTACATACCCCCATGCATTTAGTTTTCTTGAATGTTAAATCCTGGCAAAATGCCCACAAATGAATCCCCCCACCACCATCTAAGCCTCATTTAAACAATGATCCTGCCAAGGTCCTAAAAAAAGAAAAGAGAAAACCACTAGGCCCTTGCGTGGTGCAGGCACGTGGCAGGAAGACCACACACAGGGGGGGGGGGCGTGACTCGATCGAGAGGAATTCAGGCGCTGATTGATAAAAGGTGTGACTTCATAATGATGATAAAAAGCCCTGGCATCACACACGCTTCAGACCAGCAACGGGCTGCCTCACATGCCCCTCGTGTGCCGGCGAACGCCCATGTATATCTGTGGTCACCTGACCGGCTGTCATGGCGTTTCTCTCTGATCTGTCCTCTGACATGTCTTCGCACATCAAGTACCTAGCAGCCACGTGCCGGCGACACTGTCCTTCTGGCACGATAGTGTGTCGTCAACCGGGGAGCGGCGTCTTGCCGATCTCGCCGAGAGAAGCAGCCGGATGTGCGGGGAATCAGTCGCCCCCGGAAACGTCCTCATCCTCTCAGTATACGCTGCACAGCATCCTCTCATCCCAGCGCAGGGTGCGGGGGATTGGCTGTAAAAACAACCCTTCGCCTCACCTATTCTCCAAAAACCGAGTTTCCAAGATTTCGTTAAAATTTTAATACACTGACTTATTCTCCCAACGTAACCGCCTGCACTGAAAGTTAATCACATTTTATCTTCTCTTTAAAAAAAAAATAAAATAAATAGATAAAAGTTCCTGCACATCCGTTAAAAATGCCATTTTGTTGTCAGGCCTGTTCAGGGTAGCGCTCTGATCAAAAGTACTGAATTACATGGTCTAGAAAATGTATTTAAATATATATTTGCTTTACATCTCTCAGCAGCGCGTTCCCTCCGACACTGCTGGGCGTTGTTTTCTTATGCTGGAGGCTTGCGGAATATTTTAAAACCCTTGATCTTTAAGTTAAGTCAAACTTAGTGGGCCCAGGAAGCTTTGTTTCCCGTCGGCTCTGCAAACAGCAGAACTTTTTACAAAGGATAACGTATCTGAGGTCCCAAACAGCACCTGAATTTATGGGGGACAGCGATGCATGGAGGTGAGGCTTTGAAAATATATAAGTGGGAGTGTTTTCCCATTTCCTGGCTTGGGGGGGGGGGGCATTTCTGCGTGGAGGGCCGCAGTACTGCATTGTTGACATCTATTGCCTTAGAAATGGAAAGTGATCGATAAATCATATGGGTTTCTTCCATTTGCTCAGTGAGGTAATGTTCAAAATCTCTCTAACCTTGGGGTTAACAGACTCATCGCTCATAAAATATAGGGGGGTTCCTCAAAGTGTACTCAGTAAACATAAAGAAATATCCATTTGAATCAAGAACTGTAATAAGCACCATAAATATGCTGTTTCCAAGGAGTTGTTTCTTCTGCTGGTGATACTTAAATCGCTCAACATGCCAGTGAACTCTACTCAGCAATGAGGCTTTTAATGCAACTCAGTCATAATAAATCTCTCTCTACCACCACCTGCAATTTCCTCTGAATTTTATTTGCGAGCTGATTGTTGCATTCGCAATAGTAAATGTGAGGCTGCGCTGTCTTTGCAAGCTGACTACTTTCTGAGTTTCTCATTTTAATCATTGTGGAACAGCAGGCCGAAACATCGCAGATGTTATATGGCAGATCCTTACTTTTGAAAGAGGGTATACTTTTGGCATTTACAAAAAAATGGGAAGGATTAAAAAAACCTTATATGACCAATATTTACAGATTTTTAAATTTTGCTGAATCACACCCTCAGATTGTAATTGCAGCTGTGCACTGATCAGCCATAACATTAAAACCACTGGCAGGTGAAGTTAATACCATTGATTATCTCGTTAGAATGGCACCTGTCAAGGGTGCCATTATTTATTAGGCAGGGGAGCAATCAGTTCTTGAGGCAGATGTGTTGGAAGCAGATAAAATGAGCAGGAATAAGGACTTCAGTGACACTGACGAGGTCCAAATCAGACGACTGGATGAGCACATCACCAAAGCAGCGGGTATTGTGGGGTCTGCCTGGTATGCAGTGGTAAGTGCCGGCCAACCAGAGAGCTACTGTAGCACAAACTGCTGAAAAAGTTAATTCTGGCTTTGATGGAAAGGTGTCAGAACACACATGCATTGCAGGCCGCTGCATATGGGGCTGCGTAGCGGCAGACCGCTCAGTGTGCACATGCTGACCCCTGTCTAGCACCAGAAGCACTTATAATGGGCGCTGTGACTGACATAACGGGACCATGGAGCAATGGAAGAAGGTGGCCTGGTCAGATGAGTCACGCTTCCTGTTACATCATGTGGACGGCTGGGTGCATGTGCACCATTTACCTGGGGAAGAGATGGCACCAGGGTGCATTATGGGAAGAAGGCGAGCTGGTGGAGGCAGTGTGATGCTCTGGGCGATGTTCTGCTGGGAAACCTTGGGTCCTGTTGCTCACGTGGATGTCACTAGAGGTGGGAGTCTAAACCCGGTTCCAATTTAGGTTGTAATTGTTGTGATGCATCGGAATTGCGCACCTCTGACATTAGCGATTCCTCTAATGACCGGTCCAGACTTTCCGGCATTGTGCGCGATGACGTCACACGACGTAACACGCTACATCATGGAGCGGAAGAAGCAGTCCAAGGTGTGGTTGCACTTTAGTAGGAAAGACGACCGTTGTGCGGTTTGTAACCAGTGCAAAGCCGTTTAAACTTGCAAGGGTGGTAACACTAGCGACATGCTTAAACATTTAAGCTCTCAACACAGCGTTCAATTTCAGGAATGCTGCGTGTCCAACTGTTAGCGTTCTGTGGTCTCCAAAGACTCGGGTGACTTTAACTATGGTGCCTTAACCTACATGCGCAAATTTTTTGAAATGCAAACGAAATTATGTAGTAAGTTTATTTCATCCATTCTAGAAGATGACAGACAGGGTGACAACAATGGCTCCTCTAAGGCAGCTCCGGAAAGGCAAACCCCATTCGTGCTCCCTGTCCGGGCAGCAAAGGCAAACCCCATTCATGCTCCATGTCCAGGCAGCAAAGTTTAATGCGGAGCACGAGATTCGGTTCTGACACCTAATAAAACAGCTGCTGTTGGTGCTGTTGAGAACTGCGCAGGGCTACTGTTTTTATTTTATAAATATGTCGCTAACCAAGTCTAATTACATGTCCACAAAATTATAATCAGTGATAAATTAATATTGTTATTTTACTCTGATCAGGAATTAATAAGGGAATCGATAAAGAATCGGATTAATAAAAAGAGTCAATATTGGCAGTGACATCAATAATTTCTTATCGATTCCCATCCCTATATGTAACTTTGATATGTTCCACCTGCCTAAACCATTCTGTCATGGTAATGGTATTCCCTAATGGCAGTGGCCTCTTCAGCAGGATGGTGTGCTCTACATTCTTTGATGGTAATGGTATTCCCTAATGGCAGTGGCCTCTCCAGCAGGATGGGGTGCTCTACATTCTTTGATGGTAATGGTATTCCCTAATGGCAGTGGCCTCTTCAGCAGGATGGTGTGCTCTGCCACACTGCAAAAAGTGTTCCAGAATGGTGGGAGGAACATAAAAAAGTAGTAATAGTAATAAAATAAAAGTAATAATAATAATTGACACATTATTGATCCCCATGGGGAAATTCTCTGTTGCATTGCAGCAAAGTCAACTTGCATCCAACTGCTTTAAAATGTGTTTTTTTACTTAAATATAACTGCAACACTGTGAGCATGTAATGGACACGCGCTTATGGATTAACATACTGCTGTTGCCATTGGAAATCATTGAAAAGAAATTCCCATTAATGGGTTGTCCAAGTTTTTGTCACGGAAATGTTAACATGCATGCATCGGTGTTTAATCGGAAACTCCACATCTCCATGACCCGTTGTTAACAGTCACAGCGTGGTTCGGACCCCTATGGCAGGCATTCACGGGGAAGGAGTGATGGGAGAAATCAAGTTTCAGATGCCGCGTTGGGTGGTCAGTCATGCCCAGTGGAAATCAATGAGGTAACCAGTGGGATTAGAGAAACTGCGCAGCAACCCAACCCTCTGTGACTTCTGAGACCTCATCGGTGCCATCAGCGCGGCAGGGACTTACACGCCCTTTGGTTTAAATCCAGGCCGTGTCTGTTTTGCCGGGTGTCGGGCTTTAGCTGATAGTGCCATTTACTAAAAGGGGCTTAGAGTATTTTCGGACAAACCATCAGTCAGCATTGGATTATCGACTATTTCTTTTGGTCTCCATCCAGCGGAGTGAGATTGAATTATGGAAATGTCTTTGACACGATGCAAAAAAGTTTATGATGCTTAAACTAATGCAGCTAATGCTACCTTCCCATTGTGCGACTTGACTGTGTTACGAAACGGCGTCAAAGGTTCAACTCTTTTGTGTGTATGTGCACTTTTTTTAAGACAGAAATTTACAATCATTAGCAGAAGAATGTTTGTGCACTAGATGTAGCACATGAAGTTTCTAATGCATTGCAGGAATACTTCCCTAGCCATTACTTGAAGTCCATGCTCCTGAATTAATAGGTCCTGCCATTCCCCATTTATAAATGCCATCTAGTTTTCCTCCCGAGATGCTTATGGGTTCCGGCATAAATGAGATGGCGCACAACTGCAAATAGGTCAGCGCTGACTTTGTAATACATCTGTAAAACTAGCATGCTTTTAAAAATTACATCTAAATGTATCGTGAGGCATTATAACTTTCAGAAAGTTCATCTTAAGGCAATATAATTTTGTAAACATCAAAGAGGGGAAAAAAACAACCATCTGTGTTTCCCGAAACTTCTGCTGATCCTTCTAACTTTTGTTGACAGTTGATGACAAAACACTGAAATATACAGCTGATTTTTGTGCCTTGAGTTACCCATGAGTATTCCTGTAAACCCGCGATACTGTCTCATCTTTCCGTCCATGTGTTTATGAATGCTAAAGTATGCACAGATCTGTATACGTTTTATATTTGCACGGAGTAATGTCTGTGAATATATATAATACATAACTCACATTTAATATTTCATCTGCGTAGGTTTGCCTTATTGTTTATTATGAGTTCCTTCATTTGTGGTATGTTCTCCCATACCCAGAGGGTTGAAAAAAAATCTCAGCAGCGTGGCTGAATCCATTATTCTTTTAAAATTACTGTAAGTGAGGTGTCGAAGCCGTGAACAGATGCATATAATCATCCCAGTAAAATTCCAATAAATAGGTTTGGATTTGGGGAGACGGAGAGACTAGTGCTGAGATGAAGTATTTAAACAAAGAAAACGGCGGAGAGGACAAAAGTGAAAAAAGTGAACAAGTCCGTATCAGGCAAGAGTGCAAAATAGGACCAGCATCATGATCTGGGCAGGATTAAGATACAGCAATACACCAAAAATGTATAGTAGATACTGCTGAAAAACAGACCAACTGAATACCCATAATCCTCCTGGTCACCTGACCTCCCCCTCCTCACAGGCTGCCATGCTGGCCTCTTGCTTTACACCCTCATCCTAACTAATCTTACCAAGTGCCGTTTGATGGAATTGCTATCAATATGTGCGCTGATCCTCAGAATTATATCTGTGCTTTGGGTTGATGGGTCACCGACGTGGAAACAGAACAGAGGGGGGGGGTTTCAGGGGAGAGCCAGTGGCCCTCTCAGGCTGTGTGCGCTGCACATCTCGTACGTGCCGGTACTTACAGCCAGGAGCAGCATGGCAATCGTGACTTTGAAGTCTGGGGTGCATCTGACGCCACTTTCACAAATTCCTGCCTCAGATCGCAGGACAGAGCAGGCTCTAATGAGTGTCTTCTAAATCTGCATTTTATTTCCCAAAACAGAAGCAAGTTATATCATTGTTTTTTTTCTGCTTTGCGCTCTCAATATAAATTACTCCGTAAATTAAGGTCTTCTCTGATGCATTACACGTTAGGACCTTTTTGTCATAGAAAAGGATTATGGATGGATTATACATTTCCATTCATATATAGAGGCCACATCCTATCCAGGGGGCACCCTAGTTCCCTATGCTGCTGAAACTAGTTAGAAGATGGATGGAGGAACTGGAAAAATGCTCTCATCCAAAAGTTCATTCTTCTCCTGTTGCTCACATGGTTATTATACTTTGAGAATTTAACATATAAATGCAAAAGTATTGTTATAGTCTGTGGGTATTTATCAATACCAAGAACATACTTGTGTTCTTGGCAAGAGCGCTCTTGCTAAGTCGTCTCTCAAGAACAAACTTGGGGTGCAATGCATTGTGGGATTGGTCTTGGTTGACAAGGATACAGCCGATGTATCCGTGACGTTTGGGGCGGGGTATGAGCGGCATGCAGGGATTTGTACTGACTTCCGTGCTACTGTTATTGAGTATTGGAACTGTACTTCTGCAATGGAAGATTATGTCAAATGTGTATGTGAGAACACGAGAGCGGTCAGGTGGGCACTAGGGGTTGCATTAATGTGGCGAAAGTCAAGTCGACTTCGACTAGTCGCTCATGACGTCATTCATTTTTTTCTCAGTCATTAATAAAATCACAGAAGGAGGGAATGCTTTGCAACAAGCTGTATTCACTGACAACGGACAGCAAATATACAAGCAAGCCACAACTCCGCTGTTACATTATACATACATATACCTTATGTCACCTCTCCTTTCACGTAAATAACTCGAGTTAAACTGTATCATCCAGCGGACTTTTGATCGTAATGAACAAAAGCTAAAAGGTTATGAAATAAAACATGCAATCAGCAACTAGTCGACATCAACCTCAAAATGTGATTGTGGTGCAGTGAACCTGTCGACTAGTCTGTGCAAGCCCTAGTGTGCACATCCAGTGACAAACATCCTGTGAGATTCACTGTCTCCACGTGTCTCTCGTACCATCATTGTGTATAATACTCTATAGAGTGAGATGCTGGACGCAGGTTGGTCCTGGTGACTCCCATCTGGTGCATTTTTAGCTCATGGCTTCTGTTAATTAAACCACCTGGGTCTGTTCCACAGGCAAGGTCTGCAGAGAACATATGTTAAACTTGACAAAATTAGACTGTAAAATAAATATTTTATATAAATAGTGTTTTTAGGTCATTTGATGACATCTTAATTATTGCTTAGCAAGATATGGAATGGCCTTGAAATGCCTTTAAAAGGACCGCTTTTCTGTAACCTAACTTTACTAATAGCT
This sequence comes from Petrocephalus zakoni, assembly GCA_026774425.1. Taxonomy (NCBI): domain Eukaryota; kingdom Metazoa; phylum Chordata; class Actinopteri; order Osteoglossiformes; family Mormyridae; genus Petrocephalus; species Petrocephalus zakoni. The sequence goes on from JAODKN010000046.1 coordinate 6,985,318, forward strand.
ACTTTAGTTTTATATTGAATTATTGTGTCTGTGTTTAATTGAAATACACTCTATGGACAAAAGTCCATGGAATTCTGGTCTTTCATTCAGACCCATTGCCACAAACGTATAAAATCGAGCACCTTGATTTTAAAATCAAGTCAAGTTTACAAACATTTTTGAAAGAATGTGTTGTTCGGACGAGCTCGGTGAACTCGAGCGCGGTGCTGTCATAAGATGTCACCTTTGCAATAAGTCAACAGTTTCTTCCTTGCTAGATATTCCACGGTCAACTATAAGTGGCAGTATTGCAAAGTGGAAACATTTAGAAGCACGAGAAATTCAGCCACATAATGTAACAGAGTGGGGCCGGCAAATTCTGAGGCATATAGTGTGTAAAAGTCACCAGTGCTCTGTTCACTCAGTAACTGCAGAGTTCCTGACTTCCTCCGGCATTGACCCTAGGACAAAAGCTGTGCCCCAGGAGCTTTATGGAATAAGTTTCCATGACTGAGCAGCTGCATGCAAGCCTCACATCATCCAGGAAAATGCCAAGCGTTGCATGGAATGGCGCAAAGCCCGCTACCACTGGACTCTGGAGCAGTCGAAATGTTTTGTAGAGCGACAAATCAACCTTCCCTGTCTGGCAGTCTGATGTTTGAGTCTGGGTTTGGCGGATGCCCGGAGAACGCTACCTACCTGACTGCATTGTGCCAACTGTAAAATTTGGTGGAGGAGGGATAACGGTATGGGGCTGTTTTTCAGGGGTTGGGTTGGGCCTCCTGGTTCCAGTGAAAGTAACTCTTAATGCTTCAGTATAACACCACATTTTTCACAATTCCATGCTCCCAACTTTGTGGGACCAGTTTGGGGATGGCCCCTTCCTGTTCCAACATGACTGTGCCCCTGTGCACAAGCAAGGCCCATAAAGACATGGTTAGGTAAATTTATTGTGGAGAACCTTCACTGGCCTGCACAGAGCCCTAACCTCAACCCCATCGACACCTTTGGAATGAAAAGAATGGAGACTGCGAGCCAGGCCTTCTCATCAAACGTTAGTGTCTGACCTCACAAATGCTTTTCTGGGTGAATGGTCAAAAATTCCCACAGACACGCTCCAAAATTGTGGAAAGCCTTCCGGGAAGTGTGACAGCTGTTTTAATTGCAAAGGGGGGTGGGGGGGGGGCAGCTCCATATTGATGTCTAAGGGCTATGTGCTAAAAATGGGGCAGAGAAAGAATACTGATGAAATATACTTTCGATTTATGGTCTGTACAGTATGAAAGCAACAGTTAACTGTCATAGGTGCCGTGTGATTGTCCACATAGACTGAGAGCAATATACTTTATAATTTATGAATGTAGCATTAACATCACTCTAGCCTAGTGATGCAGATCGGTAATAATCTACGTTTGTGTTTGGCATCTTTTACATCAGAGTCACTGATACAACCCCGTTTCCACAAAAGTTGGGGTGCGGTGTAAAATGTAAATAAAAACAGGATGCGAGATGGTTGTGAGATATTCAGCCAGGTGTTTTGGTTTTGCATTACACAACTTTCCTTTCCTAAGGGTTTATTTTTGGCCCTAGATCATGGAATTCCCCGTGCATTCTGATCTTAGCTCCAACCACTCCCATAATTGGTGAATGTTAAAGTACATTCTAGTAGAATACAGATGTAGGTGATATAGGTATTACCTGTTCTGTCAGGGGTCCTTTAAGTAAATTGTGACACCTCTGTTTGGTCAAAGGTCAAAGCACAGTAAGGACTTATCAAAGTCTCATCAGTAAGGACTCATCAAAGTCTCATCAGTAAGGACTCATCAAAGTCTCA
>JAODKN010000046.1:6991281-7004580 GCA_026774425.1 Petrocephalus zakoni
ATAACTGGTTTTTATCACACTGTGGGGACATTGGGTCCCCACAACGTAATATAAATATGTACACACACACACACACACACACCTAGATAAATAACTGTAAGTGTCTCTGACTGCCTCAGACTGTGTACTACATTAATTAATAACAGAGTCCTATGAACTTAACTGAAAAGCCGTTGCAGCCATTTTCAACGGTGATGCACAGTTTTTTACTATCTACATTTTAGAAAGTCTTTGGAAACCTTCCCCAGAACCCAAAGACCTGCAGCACATCTAAGATGACATTACATGCTATAAGTCATCACTAGGCTTTGAAGGGTATGCTGAAGTTCATCGCTGGGTATCTGAATGTCCATAGGATCATAGGACAGAATGTCCATGCTATAGGCTCGAGTAAAACTATTTAAAAATGATTAAATTATTACTGTTCAGGTCATAACTGCATAAGAGAAGTTCTAAAATGGCAGCAGCTACGCATGTCTGATCTGATCAGCTGTAGTTCTAAGGCTCATACACGCATCTGTTACTGTTTTGTCAGCCAAATCAGTTTCAGAGCCCCGGGGACAGCACATAGCAGGTAGTGTTTTGCAGTGTTTGCTCTCTCCCTTTCACATGTTCGTCCCAACATGCAATGTGCAACATGCAAAACCGCATGAATGATGTGGAGGAGCTGGTCTCTAAAAAGAATTAGACATCTCTGGGTTTTTCAAGCCAACACAACCTGAATTTGCAAAGATACAGTCGCAATGGCAGATGGCAACACAAAGAACCTAGAAAATACCCAAAAAAAGTATGCTGTTATTTTCTGTTTTAGGTTTTGTTACCCTATAGGGGTATTAGTGTCATTGCATTGTTCGGTAACTTGCCAAATAGTCTGAAAACCCAATTTGAGAAAGAGATGTGATAAAAATCGCGGCTTGTGGTGATCTTCCCTGAAAAAAAAACATGGTATAGGTTTGCACGGCCACCCAACCCTAGGAGCAGGAATAGTAAAAGCTGTTTCATAATTCTTCACAGCATATTTTATTCTGCATTAGCTTTATGCCAGAAGCAGAAAAATATCTTACAGGAGCATCTCAGACGCGCAGCCAGTAAGTTACCAGCTCAAATTAAGCCCCAGAGTGACCTGAATAAAATAGTTAAATGCATCTTAAAACTGTAACTCACTTTCGATAAAGTAGTCTAAAAATGTATGAAGAAGAACGTACTGATCTAATATCTGATATGGAAAGATTCTCATCTGCAGGTCAATGAGCACCAGCTAACCATATATTGATAAGCATGTAAACATAAAATCTCTTCTATTCCAAATTACAGCCTGTGGAGAAATGTCTGCTCTGAGCATACCAAAGCTTTCTTCCAAGGTAGAGAGCTCTGACTGATTGCCACTCCCGAAGAAAAATTTCAGTGCCAAAAGCTGTATAATTTATTTCTCCTGAGATACACTGGATATCTCAAACAGCTTTGTTTTCTGAATTATTTTGTCTAAAATTACTACTGCAGAAATAACATGACAGAAAAAGGACATTCGAAAGGGACGCATCGGCGAGTCACATGAGAAATAATTGTAATTTTGGCCTGAAATATATTATCAGAGGAGGTCAGGAGAAACCATCGAGACCGTCATTCATTTCAATCTCATTTCAAGACGTACCGAGACACTTGGAGTAGCTATGAATTGAGGCTCCTCCAAATCCAGCTGAGCCGTGCATGAGCTTTCTCCAGAGAGAAAATCCCCAAAAAATTGCGTCTAAGCAAGTAAGTCTCATCTTTGTGTTGTAGCAATCTTGTTTCTCTCTAGGAATCAAACGGGAAAGTGAGTGTTCTCAGCAGAAGGCACCCTTTCTTCTGGGCTGCTTACTGCTGGCTTTGTGATGGCAAGAAATGTATAATTTACAATGAGTATATAATTTATGTATCATTATTATACACGGAATTTAATGCTATGATAAAAAGGCACAGTAATAGTAAGGAAGGAGATGGGGAAATAAATTATCCTGGGCTCAGTGGGAAGCGCTCGTCGCCTCACACCTGGATGGTTGTGGGCTTTAATCCCACCTCCATCTGCTGTGTGTGTGTGTCTGTGTGTGTCTGTGAATATTGTCCCCATGTTACATGTGCGTCCTCCTGCTGTCCAGAAATAGCCAGTTAGGAAAATCAACGTCTTTCAGTTGCCCATCGTGTATAATTCTGTGTGTGTGTGCCCGCGTGTGAATGGCATCCTGTCCAGAGGGTACCTTTGCTTGTGCACTGTGCTGCCTCTTCCAGACTCCTCACAAGCTTGTATTGCAAAATCGGTCGCTGGATGGATGGATGGATGAAAAATGGCTATGTAGAAGCATCCTAGTAACACATTGTTTGAAACGACAGTGTAGTGCAATTATTTATGTAAAATATCCTTCTGCAGAGCAACGGGAATCACATACGAATCAGAATCTAAGAAGATGTGAAAAGCAGGAGGATAAACAAGCGTGTAAATGGTGGAGAAACAACAAATAAACCAAATAATGAGCTGCTGTCCATCTTAGTGTGGGTTACTGGGGAGAATATGAAGCCAATTCAGTTATCAATACTAATGAGGATAGGAGAGATCCCTTCAAAAGGTAGCTAACTCTGCCCTTTTAGGTGGTAAGAATGATATTATTAGCATTACTAGTTAGCTTTTTAAATGCGTAGATGTGAAATAAATGTGGTTTGTACTGTAAACATATTGTATTTTTTTGGGGGGGGCTTGATGTGCCTTTAGTAGCTTCAGATACAGGAAAAAAACTCACTTGTGAATAGATACATGCGTCTGCATATTCATCATGGTGGGGGTGAATAATACCTGTTAATTATTGAATTTAATAAACCCAACCTTAACTATTTCATGCAGTTGGTGGTAAAGCTTTCCCTCTAGATTGTAAGAAATTAATTATTCTTAATAAGTCAACAAACGGCAAATCTTATAATCTTATTGAAGAATGGTAAATCATTGAAGCTATCCTGGTCATATTTCTAAATTGTTCAACAAGACAAAGACAAAAAAATGTAGTTCTGGAGGGAAATATACATCTTGGAAAGCATAACCTCCATTTATTTTTTAACTTGACCTGTTTGGACACTGACTTAGGAAGCTGATGTATCCCTAAGCAAAAAAAGAGTTTATATCGTCGCCGATATAACACTGGGGTCAATGACAATATTTCTGCACCAACCCAATTTCCAATTCTTTTTCAAACTCTGCCTCCAACTCCCAGTTTCATTTGACATTCTCTTTTACTCAGATTTCGAGCTTAAGAAAAAGACCTGAAACGTTTTTTTTTCTCAAAAGTACCAAGAAAAATCCAAAATCTGTAGGGTTTGTCAGTACAAAAATATCACTGTTAAACTGCCCATTCCAGACATACTGCTATATGGAACAAAAAAAACAATAATAACAATGATAACCAACACGTATAGTGAAGTGATTAGTTGTCACTGTTGAACGTGAATTACATGAATTGTGGTAATATAATAAAAATGATTTAGTATTTTAATTCCTTCCACAGTCCAAAAACAGGTTAAACACACTGTCATCTCTAAATTGCTCACTGTGTGCGTGTGTCCTGTGGTTTGATTAAGATTAATGAATACATATACAGTATAAGGGTCTAAAAAGCTTCTAAAAATAAAATCATGATTGTTAAGTAAAATTTGTAATTGAAAGCTAAATTAGATACCATACTGGATGACAGATTTTTACAGACTTCGGAGCCAGACACAATGTCTGACGATGTAAAATATCACATCCTGGTCTGGCTCAAAATTGGGACGCAGTCTTCCCTGACAGAGGCCTGGGCGCCAGCTTCATTGTATCACACGGTTCGGTTTTGTCATAAATTGTCAGTTTTCTGTCAAGCCAATCTAAGTGCCTCTGACATCTGACGTGCCAAGGAATGAGCCCTTTGCTCTTGTGGTCTTATTTGTCGAGCTCCCCAGAGACCCCTCATTCGACCCGCTCCGGCCAGACGCTGCTTCCTAGGCTCCGTCGCGCACTCAATGGAAATATTTCATGCTATCACCGTCTCGAATGATCTCGATGACTTGACGTCTGCCTAAGTTCAGTACCTCTTTTACTGATTCACGCTACTATGACATTATAACATATTCTACGTAGTTTCTGTCTCCTTTTTGTAATGCTGTTTTTTCCAGCTGTGTTTAAATGATCGGTAAGTAGAAATGAAAAGGCACTTTGATTTAGATGAAGAGCGGTTCAAAAGGAAAGTTATGAAATGATTTAATGTCTGTTTTGAGTTAATAATATACTGTAAAAAGAAATCTGCAATAAATTCACAAAGTAATTAGGTGGCTTAAGACAAAGCTGGTGACTACCTGATTATAATCATTTTTGGTCGCCTTATAAGTAACAGGTATTAGAGAAGTAATAAGTATCTTACATAAATCAGCATTTCATTATAAAGTTGTGTAGCAAAAATATTCTTATGAGAAGGAACCGAATACTTTTAATATTTTGCAATTTAGCTTTTTCCAGAACTCACCTATAAATTGGGGATTATACATGAAACATGAAGTCATTTTTGGTGTATCTGTTTTGTACCTTTTTTTCCTTGTATGTGGGAAGAGGCTGAAAATATGGTTTTGGAACATAGAAACTAGAGAAGAAATTGCAGAAATAGACTGAGATCAGTGAGTTCATAAGCTAAGCCTGAGCATTGTAAGGCACTGTGTGCTGCTCTGAGTGCCACCAAAGGCATCCCTTGTAGCGAGGGACCCCCTGCTGACGAACAGGGGAAAAGTTGCCTAAAAGTAAGACAATCACCCGCATCTCACATGTGCGATACAGGAGTTTAACATCATGTCATCCATCATCCCTGTGCATTGTGGGTAAAGGGGATGGACATATGAAAGCTATATTTTTTTTTCAATTTAAAATGATTTATTGGAAGTTTTTGGAATAAAATGCTACAGAATAACATAACTTTTAACTTATCGTGTAGAATCATCTGTTGGTTTATATACTAAAGATTTAAAAATACTCACATAGAGCACAAATACTGAGCCCACTGTGGCAATCTTTAATGAATAAGGGTCACAACTGCCATGCCTAAATTAACTTACTGAAGTGCATGATGGTCAGCTAAAAATATCATACCGGGAATTTCCAGGCATCTGAAATAAGTTGTTTTCTGATAGATCCAGTATGATTTTAACTCCAAATAATTCATCTTAGAAAAAAAAATAAAAAATTTAAAAAGGAAAACCTCTGCATTGGTTTCCACTTTTGGCACCAGACACGTTTCTAAAATAATAAGGAAAGGATTCAAACTCTGTAACCTTTATTATGCATTTAATTTCAATTACAAAATAATCTTCAGCTCCTTAGATTGATGGATAAGATGAACAACTGCGCTCAGTCATTTTATATCATATCTAAAACGTGCCTTTACATAACTATGAGCCGCTTATGTAAAAGAGGTATTTTCAAAGAATCCCCCCTTTTTTTTGGCATACTGCATGTGTCCAAATTAGGAGGAGTCTGATTGAAATGCTGTGCATTTCACCTCAATTAAAGAATCGTTCTGGCTCTTTATGTTTATACATATGAAGATGAAGGGGTCCGAAGCATGTTCATTTCCCTGCGGGTCAGCACGGGGGCTAGACCGGAATCAGAGACAATTAGGAGCTTCAAACTGGGGCAGGCAAAGGAGGGGGAGGGGTCTGAATTCATAATGCAACATATAAAGACCCTTTATTAAAACCTGGAACGAGGCTGCCGGCTTGGACACGTTCCCCGGGCCTCCATCTCACAGACTCGTGCAAATCCGACAGAATGTCACGCTACACGACCTTCTCGGGAGGCTTGGAGGGTTACGCTAATGTTGGTGCCTTGTTCCTGACTTATCAGGATGCCAGTGTACCTGTCTGCCTCTCACAGTTCTCAGCCCACACCAATTACTCCCTACTAATAGTCACTGCCACATATTCACTATCTTAATTGTCATGTTACTGCCTGTCTCCCGTATTCCAAATAGTGAGCCCTTTTCTGTTTTATTAGTATGGTGTGATAAACTTATCAGTGCTAAATTTGTTATATTAACTTACCTGCTCTTTAAGTTCAAATCTATTCGTGGCTGAGAAAGGTGATAATTAGCCATCTAGCTGTTTCACTGCTATGTGTTATATATAACTAGCATGATGTGTTGTAACTTCACAAAGTCCCTGTAGGTCGATGTAATGCGTAATCACACTCAGACCAATAATATTACTCCTCTAGCTAGTAGCCTGGGGTTTTATCTTGACGATCTAACGTTAGGACTAAAACAGCAAAGTGCCGACGATGCCCCAAGACACACCTGCCCCACGGAACACCGCTACTACGAGCAGGGAAGGCACATTTGCTATCCTGCAAACGTGCGCACTTGGTGTGAAAATGTGCAACGTGAAGCTTTGAAACTGGCAAAACCACAAAAAGACAGGCCTTTGGTGCTGACTTGCTGTCAGTCTATCGTGGACCCCTCGGGGGATAAGGAAGCAGAAACCAGGAGCACCTGTAAATAATAAGTAAAAGCACACACAACTACTTCTACCACCAGTGTAATGCACAATATTTTAGTATTTTGCCTGTAATGCCATTTTTGTGACCTTCTGCCACTACAGCCATGTGTTTGCCACTAGGTGTACTGTGTGTGTGTGTGTGTGTGTGTGTGTGTGTGTGTGTGTGTGTCTGTGTGTGTGTGTGTGTGTGTGTGCACATCTGGGGAAAGTCAGTAAAAGTACGTGGTATTATGACAGATGCAATCCTTTTGCTGTTCAATGCATTGTGCTTTCTTGTTTGTTCGTTTATTTCGCGTTAAAATTTGTAAAGGGGCCTTTGGCTGAAAACGGCACTTGCCATACTTTTGAATAGTAAAATACTATTGCCGGTTTTCTGAGGGATTGCCATGCACACTTCAGATCTCTGATAAGGTAGCGCAGATCGATGGGCGCGGTGACGTATGAGGCAGCTTTGGCGCACGTAGCGTGGTTCGACAGGACACCTGTCTAACACCGGAGCTCTTATACCATAGGATGCGTTGGACATGGGCATACGGCTGTCTGCAGCTGACGTGACGTAGCACGAGATGTGCGCGCGGCTGCAGGGGCGGCAAGTCGGACAGCTCACTGCTCCTAGTGCGCGGGATCTGACTGCAGGGATCCAGCCCGCTGCGTTGCCGTTCTTACTGCCATATGTACAAAGTACAGAGTACAATGCAATTCTTACTTAAATGCCTTCTTCACAGACTAGACAATTAGACAAATAAAGCAGTGCAACATTGCGGTAACTAACAATAAATTAATAACCAACAACAACCAACGTGCACTATTAAAGTTGACATTTCTTTGATTTATTATATTTATTGTATTATTAATTCATTTACACTTTATTTTACCATGTAAATTAACTGAAAAGCAGTTCTTTTCTGGAGAAATGGCAGATAACGCATCGGAGCTTCTTGGGATACAAACATCACACACGCCAAGCGAGATCTCCAGCCAATAAACGTCTTAAGACGTCTCGCGCTCGTGTGAGTGTGGTACCATGTGACACGGTGACGCGCTGTGACGTTTCGCAGCGCCGGCTGAAGACGGACAAGAGCCGCTACCCGTCGTGCATTGCGGTAAGACCATAATGCACCGCTTTAAGCATACCTGAGTCCCCCCGATCCATGCCTGCGCATCAGCCTGCGCCGTAGTGCTCCAGCTGCACGGGCTGCTGGGCTAATTTAGGGTAATAGGAAGGCTGCGTATCATCTATCTGTCAGCGGCTGACCTTTTAGGGGGGGGGGTATGGGCCGGTGCGGGGCCGCTAAGCGTCCCGACGCATCTGTCACTGCCACGGGAAGCGGCGGCAGATCGCGGCTCATTCCGCGCCCGCCGCAGACGGCTGTTTGTTCGGCTCGGGGCGGCGAGGCTTCGTGTTCCGCCGTCCGGATATCGCTCCTCGGCATGCGGCTAACAAGCGCTGATTATTCTTAGGGGAGACCTGATCCCGTCCGGGCGCTCTCCACGTCGCCCCAGCTTTGCTGATAAATCCCTTCGAGTCATGTCCACCATTGTTAAGCGCCTGTTTTTTTTTTTTTTCTTTTGGTTTACCAATAAAATTTGCTCGGCGGTATGGAAAAGCAGCGCCGCTGTGCCAGCGGTGCCGCTGGCCGCGTGTCGCGAGCCCCCCGAGCGGACCCCCAGCCATTCACATGCAGGACATGCCGCCGAATACGGCCGAGTCGCTGAGGCTTGAACCCCCCGCGCTGCTCCGCAATTAGCGCAGTTTAACACTCCCAGTATGCCCCCTCCTCCCATCTCCCCAGGTCGCTGAAGAAATCTGCACTTTTCCCCCGTCGCGGTACCCCTTGCCAAAGGGCTGTTCCAATTCAGGAAATCAGGGCTGCAACCAAAGTCATTTACATCAGGAGTCAAACAAATCAATGGGGGAAATTTATTATTTTTTTCCCCATCCTTAGAAATGTTTTTGCACAGCCTGACCTGACCCTAGTCTAGGCAGCAGGAGGGGTAATTGACATTACTGACAGCAAGCAGTGCCCAAATTATAAATTGTGGTGTGGGCTAGTGGGCCGTCAGCTCTAATAGCCTACACTGCTCTGTGTTCCCCGAATGCCCTTAATGTTACACTTTGTCTGCTGATTTGAATAATAGTGCTGTTAGGTACTTGCTTTGTTTGAAAGATATTGTGTAGCTCTTGTTCAATACCACTTGCATTTGTATTCATTGGAAGCTCAGCCTAGCTACATTTCTGCCTAGTCGACTACTCAACAGCTATACTGTACGTTTGTAATGTGCCATTTGGCTCACTTGAATGTCGCTTCGGACAAAAGTGTCTGCTAAATAAATTATGTACATGTGGACGTGCTCTTCCAATCTTCAGAGGGGCACATTTGTGAGCCTTTTATGAGTAAAATTTCTACCATGAATATTTAGATCAACAGATGGTCATAGTGCAAAGCTGATTATCTGGTTTAAACCCCATCTATACATGATGAAACATTTTTGTTTTTGGTCAAATCAGTGAAAACTACAATGACAAACTTAAATCAGTAATGAAAGGCAAAGAGGCAGTAATTATATGGCACTGACAATAGGATAAGATGAATGTTAGACATTGCAAGATGGTTATTTTAAAATCTTTTATACTTGGCTGAATGTATGTATTGCACAAACAAGTAATAACTATTTAAAAACACACATTTACAATATTTAATGAAATTCAAATTGAACAATATACTGTTTCATGTATTTTGTTGGATTTGTTCAATATATTAAATAAATTTAATCAATCCATTTTGCTTGCACAGCAACGGTACCTGATAGAAACATGCTACAAACATGCCCAATGACAAACCTGATCATATAGAATCTTTCCTTTCCTTTCCCTTTAATAAAACAATTAGCACTTCTGAGTTCACCAGAGACGCACAACGGCTTTGGTTGCATCTTTTTGCCTTACAGAGGTAGGGAGCGCTGCATTATTCATTAGCCCTGCCTCCGATCCCCGTTTCCTCTTGGTAAGTCTGCTGTGCTTGTTGTGTTATACTGGTAAAATGATAAAGGTGCACTAAAGAAATCATAGACACATCTGTTCCCTTTATAAACCTAACATTCAGTACTGATAGTCAGCATGGCGAATTGTCAAGGACCAAATCATTATGGCCAGATGAGTGGGTCACAGCGTCTCCAAAGCAAGAAGGCTTGTGAGGTGCTCATGGTCCGCCTTGGTGAGCACCTACTCAGAATGGTCTGAGGAGGGAAAAACCATGAACCACCGACGGTGTTGGGTGGCCAGGACACGTAGATGCAGCGTATGAGCAAAGGCTATCATGTCTAGTATAAATCAACAGACCACATCTCGGACCATTCTCAGTAGGTACTTGTCATGGCTGAGTGTGAGGACCCCAGAAGCCATGTTATTTGGGAGATGCTATGACCCACTCGTCTAGCCAATGATTTGTCAATTGCTTGTCAAAATCAGTCAGATCTTTATCCCTGTCCATTTCTTCTGTATTCAACATGCTGATTAAGTACTGAATGTTAGCTTATCATCTAATATATCCCAGACCTTGACACTCACCGTTTTCACAAGGTAGTCAACATCATCATCTTTTAGGAGTGGCCATTATGTTTTGGCTCATTAGTGTATAATTATGTGAGATCCATGGAATGTTCAGAATCTAAAATTCCTATTGCACCCTCTCTTGTGTAAAATGCGGGCCTGTCAGACTCAATCAGCTATTTTATCATGGCTGATTGACAGCTTGACCTAGCAGCCGTAATGGTGATCTTAATAGATCCATCTCTTCTTGTGAAGGTTGCCTGTTAACATACAACACCAACCAAATCTCAGTTATGTTTCGCAAAGCCTAGTTTTAATAACGGAAAATAGTGTTTTTTTGTCTATTTACTATGCTGAGTAAAAACAAATATATATTGCATGCTAATAATTTATTAACAAGACTTAAAGGTGACTTATTAATTAGTCATTCATACCTTTTAATAAATTTGAAGTTTTTCTGCTTATGTCAAGCATAGTTAACATTCTTTTGAAACTGAAATTTAAGCATGTCACCGTATAACATATGGCAGCACATTACCAGTAAAATACTATACGCAAATATTTTAGACGTATTCGAATATCTGCCTTCAACACATTAATACCTGGGAAGATTTTGTGTTTATATTTTACTGCATTGTTGCAGAAGTAAACATCTGCCAGTTGTCTTTTCCTTGAGATCTGGACAGAAGTGGCATTCCAACCCGTATCCCAGTTTTGGAGTTTCGCTAGTTGTCTGCTGGTATGTACATAGAGAGAGAAAAGGCTTCTTTTCAAGATAGTGCTGAAATGCTGAGGGCCTGAGATGGCAGTTTTAAACTGTTATTCTGCCACGTTATATAGCTGCATATTTCACTGGGACGATTTAAACCCAAAGGTACTGCAAGAACACAACTGGGACCAGAACCAGCAGGAACATTCCGTGACAAATGCGTTGGCATACTCGGAAGCAGGAAATATTTTTTGTTCTTTAAATAGATCACCTAAAAGCACAGAAAATATACCACTCTACCAATGTCTTTAACTGAAGTGAAGTCAAGTGTCTTTGTAGTAGGTCTGATTTTCTCAGTCCAGTTGTGCTGATGTGATTAGACAATTGGTCAACTTGGCAGTACACACTGAGAGACTGTCTCTTAAATCTCGAGCTGCATTGCAATAAAATACACTTGATGCACAAGAGCAAGAGAGGCTATAGTGCCCATTCTTACATAATAACCTTCAGATAGGTTAAAATGATAGTTGTCTCTGGGTTTTGCTTTGCTTCTCCGTGTGATGGGGTGTGTGTCTGTGCATGTGTGTTATGTGTGTGCGCCCCATTCTGATACCGCACACCGCACCGACGAGTCAAACCACACAGTTGTTTTATGTAGTGTATCTTTATTGGCTTGAATCATGACGACTCCTGCATTCATGGGCTCGGAATGACTAATTGGCAGAAATGTGTTTGCACGTTCCCAACAAACTTACACCCACATTTATCATAAAGTTGGTGCCTTATTTATGGAAACATTTTTATCAGGGCAGAATTTTTATTCTGTCGCTTTTCTCATTTTCAGAATTACTCTTCAGTTGTGTGCTGTTCCAAGACTTCAATATGTCCTACATTTCCTTTCCATAACCAAGAAAAGTGTGTGATTCTTTCTATAACCTGACCTTTAAAGCACATTGATGGCTGACAGTTTCTTCATATGTTTAGTCATGTACATTCAAGGAAACCAAAGAACAAAGAAATGTTTTTGTTTTATTTCTAAACGGCGTTAGGCTTTAAAATACCATAATGATCCAAAAAATAACCAAAAAAGACAAGCTGAATCCAGTCTGAATCCACATGTTTTGGATTGTGTATAATGACAATTTTGTGCTATACACTGTATCAGTGAACTGAGTACCTTTTTATTAGAGGGTTATATCCCAAGATCGCTAATGCACTATATAGCAAAGAGAGAGAGACTCAGAAATAGACTGATTTATTCACTTAATGCTAGATATGAACTTCTACAGATACACAACACATCTATATTTATTTTCTTGTTGCTACTCTGAGTTGATAATACTGCTTAAAAAAAACTGACATCCAGCTGCAGATGGTCATCAATGACAGGGGAAAATAGTCAAATAATTAAAATATCCAGGTTTTTATTGGCCTTGAAACATTATTAAAGACCAAAGGAGCGTAACTAAGTTAATCACGCGAATTTATCAGCAAATGCTGTGTGACATCATCGGTACATATGTTCCCAAAACAAGTAAAGGTCCTCATGCCATTAAAATGATAACTTTAAAATCAATGTAATCTGTTGGTATTTACTGTTCAAATAGGATAGTGTTTCTATTATGTTTAGCATAAACGAGCATTGTGTAAAATATCTTAAAAGGAGGATAATGATTAAGGTCACTTAAGGTCAATACAGTATGTCTGAATCTGTCATAATGAGATGTGTTGATTTGCTTAAAGAAAGAGCTGATTGATGTGAACATGACAGAATTCTGGTGATCATTTTATTTATGTTCACACCAGCCCCTCCTCGGCTGGCGTGTGAAAACTTTATTGTTGCTGTATAGATTTGTTACTAAAGCTTTTGGCATGGTTGCAAGACAATAAATGCACCAGCAATTCAATTATCTTTAAACATCCTGAAGTGCCAGAGAGTCCCATGCTGTAGATTCCTTGAATAATAAATTTTACAAGACAATTTGATAAAAACACACCAAACTGGTAACACTCGCCTGATTCATGTGCAAAGGTTAATTAGCAAGTCCACGAATGGTTATAAAATAAAGCTTTTATCTTTTTAACTGTTATTTAGCTGAAGCTCACCTCTGAAGCGGTATAAAACGTCTCCCCATTGTACTAAAGCAGTTCTGATGGATCTCAAGAGTCCTATTGCTAGGCCTCTCCTGTGCCTCATCTCAACCTCATCTCTTCAGACTGACAGACCATATCCTACCATACAATAACGTATATCTCTATAAAAGGACAAGAACTAAGCAATATTAATTATGTAGACTCATGTATTCACGTGCTGCTCTCTCCTGGTATGGAGAGAACAGAAATACCACGTGCTGCTCTCTCCTGGTATGGAGAGAACAGAAATACCACATGCTGCTCTCTCCTGGTATGGAGAGAACAGAAATACCACATGCTGCTCTCTCCTGGTATGGAGAGAACAGAAATACCACGTGCTGCTCTCTCCTGGTATGGAGAGAACAGAAATACC
>JAODKN010000046.1:7039107-7058870 GCA_026774425.1 Petrocephalus zakoni
CTGGCACTACATGACACTAGACTGGCACTACATGACACGAGACTGGCACTACATGACACTAGACTGGCACTACATGACACTAGACTGGCACTACATGACACTATATGACACTAGACTTGGTAAAGTGGATGGTATAGAATGTGGACGTATAGAGCGGCTGATGGCTTGTCATTCCCTATACAGACTGAATGGCTAAAATGGTTTTATATTATTAATTCTGTAGATGGCAAAGAAAGAAAAATTAACTTAGTTTTTTATTGCCTGATAATTGTGCACACTGCTAATCAAGTGCTTTTCTTTTTTCTATTTATGTATGTGAATGTCTAATGTAACATTATATCGCTAAATAAATTTGCTTGGAGCAAAAGAAAACTTTTGAATTCTTTTTTATAAGTCTGCCCAACTTCTGCTAAAAAATATCCAGGAATAGTACTTGCCTAATAATTGTGCATACAGTGTATTGATAATATGGGGGACGAAGGACTGAATTGCAGGTAGGGCATTCACGTATGGGCCTGCGGAAAAGGAGCAGTTAGAGAGCTGCACCATACTGTACATCGTTTCAGTGCCGTCATCGCGATGTACGCATGCACAACAATCACATTTGTTCTATTTGGCTATGGTTTATTTCGGGTAATTTTTTGTTTCATACAGTAAATTTTGCAATGTTACTCATGGAAGTGCCATATTGTGCAGCCCTGGCTATTTGAATTACTTTCATTATAGTAGCAACATATGTAATAAATGCACAGCTACGGATTGTCTGTTGGCCGTACTTACTGTAGTTGAGGAGCAGCTACGGATTGTCTGTTGGCCGTATGTACTGTAGTTGAGGAGCAGCTACGGATTGTCTGTTGGCCGTATGTACTGTAGTTGAAGAGCAGCTACAGATTGTCTGTTGGCCGTACTTACTGTAGTGATGTTGTAGCGTAATAATGCAGAGTGATACTGGGCATCCAGCCTCATGGAGCACTTTGCTCCCTGTCAGTCATTAGCAGCCCCTTTATTTTCTCCATCTCAATCTGCCCATGCTTCCAGTGCTGAAGGTCAGGGAAATGTCAACCTTCTGTGGGCTGCTTCACTTTAGATTTTGTAAGAGGTGCATACATTATCAAAACGTTCCTCCCCTCCCCCATCTGGCCCTGATTCTGAAGATGAAGTATGATCCTACTTTGAGTGATCTAACCCTCATATAATTCGTTCAGCAAAACAAAACAAACAGATTTTTTTTTGGGGGGGGCGGGTTAGGTAAATACAGCAAAGAATTGTGGGTAAAAACCCAAAGGCGCAGGTGACTATTTGTTCCCTTCAGCTACATATATCAATCTCCACAATCCAATCATCCTGGGCTTTTGAGTGCGGTACATATAAGGCTATACATCTTTGGGAGGAAACATCGCAGCCATATCCTGGATGATAAAGCCTTCTCATGCTACTGTCAGGTGACACAAAGGCATTTGCAGCCTTTTAGATTTGTCACAGGGAGAATGTCTGACTGACAGGTCCTGTAATGCAGGCCCAGCAATGCATATTCAGAAGGGAATGTGTTGAACAAAGGCAGACTGGGCGCACATCTGTACATAACAAAATCCTGGGGAAACTTGCAAATAAGTCATTTCCACCTGAGAACGGCATATAATGTTTCTTATATAATGTTCCTCTTTTGATGCACGTTTGTCAGGGGTTCTGGGAAACAATTCATTTCTCGACAGTAAATCTGAAGGTATGCAGCTTTGCCCGGCTGGCAGCATAAATTTGTAGTCTTAGTCGTCATAAGCGGGATGGTGGGGATCAATATTGTCTCCT
The DNA here is from genome assembly GCA_026774425.1 of Petrocephalus zakoni. Classification (NCBI taxonomy): domain Eukaryota; kingdom Metazoa; phylum Chordata; class Actinopteri; order Osteoglossiformes; family Mormyridae; genus Petrocephalus; species Petrocephalus zakoni. The sequence goes on from JAODKN010000046.1 coordinate 7,040,914, forward strand.
GTGCTGCTCGTCACTCGCCGGCATTGATGTGACCCTGGCTGCTCTGTGGAGATTACATGTCAGGCTCATCAACACCCTATTCCAATAACACTTACTTCTTGCAGCAGATGGTTTCAAACTCTGTTAAATGTTCCCCTCCTTTGCTCGTGCTGCATTCCTTGATTATATCCTCCGAGTCCCATCCGGGATGCAGCTGCTTTATTTTAAGATTAGGTTCTTTAAAAACAACAACATATTGGCCTTGAAATGGTAACTGGTACTGCATTCTTTTTTTTTCTAATACATGACCAGAATGTACATTTTGAAAGGCGTGAATTTAGTTTAAGGTCTTCTTAACTATTAATAAATGGCTACTGATCATTTGATAATATTTTGTTAGATAAAAAGAGTCCTCCCTCCGTTTTCTATAACCACTTGTCCTATTCAGGTTTGTGGGTGTCTGAAGCCTATGGGTGGTCAGGGGACAGCAAAGGATGGGGTGGCAACCCATTGCAGGGCACAGTCACACCTATGGGCCATTCAGCATCTCCGATTCACCTTAGCATTGTAGGGGTAAACCGGAGCACCTAGAGCAGAGCTATTCAAATCACGGTCCTCACGGGCCGAGCCCCGCTGATCTTCCAGCTTTCCTTTACCTCTCAGCCAGGTGTGAAGCCTCCAGCCAATCAGAATCAGTCATTATTAAACAAACTACCTGGAAGAACTAAAACAAGGCCTGGATTTGGAATCAAGGTCCAGATTTGAAGAGCCCTGACCTAGCGGAAGCCCCATGAGAACATGGGGAGGACACAAACGCCACACGCATGGAGCCATGGCGGCGACTCGATCCCAGGTCCCTGTGGTGCGAGGCAATGGTGCTAATCACTGCACCACCATGCCGCCACACATAAGATTGGTTTACAAATTTAGAAATGTATCATAAATATATTTTGCTCCTGGAATTTACAAAACAACCTGTAATTCACCTACAAATATTAATCAATGGGCTAGTAAGCCTACTTGGAAATTAGTTATAATTGGGCATTTATTAACTTTTTAGTAACTACTTTGTGAGACAAGAATAAGATGCCTTAGTATCACATTTCTAAATTTGATTGTAAGCAGAGGTGGATAATTCAGGTCCATAGAGTAAGAACTCCAGACCAGGAGTTTGTTTCAACCAACTAGTTCAGCATTCTGTGACTGAGACTAGTTGATTAAAACAAAATCCTGGTCTGGATTTGTATTCTTTGGACCTGGATTACCCACCTCTGATTGTAAGTGATTCTTTTTATTGGCTATAATTAACAGTAACAGTTTATTAACTGTTAAAGTACAGACCTTAACCTAAATTGTTACCGTCTGAAAAACAGAGGTGCTTCTGCTGGAAGTGGAGTCGGCTTTTTTTCGGAAGGGGGTTACGGGGATTGGCGGCGAAGTTGACACTAAACCGGCAGGGCAAACAAATACATCAGAAAAGAGTCTTGTGAGTGGGTGTGAGGATCAGGAGTCCCGGGGTTTGGACAGGTTTACTGGGGGCCAGAGACAAAAAGCGATCAAACACTTACAGTGACAGCTGTCAAAAGACAAAGAAGAGGTGCCCTGAATACGTGCTACTCTCTCTGCCGCCGGGGACACCCCCTCTGTCTTAGCTTTATCCTGCTTTCTAGCAGTCCTAAATGATACCCCCAAAACAAATTTATTTTTAGTATTTGTGTTTATTTCAGTATTTTTCAGTTAGCTTCTTTTAAAAAAAAAAAATAAATAAATAATAATAATAATAAACTCCAAAAAGGACACAAAAGAAAAAACATTTTGTAGTGATATAAATGTCTGTGTGAGAGTAACAGGGTTGCCAACTTTGGTCCGCTGGCTGGAGTGAGAATTTTAATTTGAGATGGTTCTGCACACCTCATTTACATGTTACAGATTTACTACCTTGTAAATAGTCTGTCAGGTTTGCAAACTGTCACAACATTTTTGATGTAGCTAATTTTAGGTTTATAATGAATTAATTTAAACATGCTGAAAGAGTGAGTGTCACGCCAGATGCGTGGGAGTCTGAAAGAGTGAGTGTCACGCCAGATGCGTGGGAGTCTGAAAGAGTGAGTGTCATGCCAGATGCGTGAGAGTCTGAAAGAGTGATTGTCATGCACGCCAGATGTGTGAGAGTATGAAAGAGTGATTGTCACGCCAGATGCGTGAGAGTCTGAAAGAGTGAGTGTCACGCCAGATGCGTGAGAGTCTGAAAGAGTGCGTGTCACGCCAGATGCGTGAGAGTCTGAAAGAGTGACTGTCATGCCAGATGCGTGAGAGTCTGAAAGAGTGACTGTCACGCCAGATGCGTGAGAATCTGAAAGAGTGAGTGTCACGCCAGATGTGTGAGAGTCTGAAAGAGTGACTGTCATGCCAGATGCGTGAGAATCTGAAAGAGTGAGTGTCACGCCAGATGTGTGAGAGTCTGAAAGAGTGTCATGCCAGATGCGTGAGAGTCTGAAAGAGTGAGTGTCACGCCAGATGCGTGAGAGTCTGAAAGAGTGCGTGTCACGCCAGATGCGTGAGAGTCTGAAAGAGTGACTGTCATGCCAGATGCGTGAGAGTCTGAAAGAGTGACTGTCACGCCAGATGCGTGAGAATCTGAAAGAGTGAGTGTCACGCCAGATGTGTGAGAGTCTGAAAGAGTGACTGTCATGCCAGATGCGTGAGAATCTGAAAGAGTGAGTGTCACGCCAGATGTGTGAGAGTCTGAAAGAGTGTCATGCCAGATGCGTGAGTCTGAAAGAGTGAGTGTCACGCCAGATGCGTGAGAGTCTGAAAGAGTGAGTGTCATGCCAGATGCATGAGAGTCTGAAAGAGTGACTGTCACGCCAGATGCTTGAGAGAGTGACTGTCATGCCAGATGCGTGAGAGTCTGAAAGAGTGACTGTCACGCCAGATGACTGTCACGGGCACATGAATCAGAGTGAAAAAGAGTTATAGCTGTGCGTGAAAGTTGGCAACTCTGAATTAACTGAAATCACAAATGTTGTAAGTCCCTGTGATGTTATTACCTGTAGATGGGTCATCCATTCTGTACTTGGATAGTTTGTCTTCACACCAAACAGTACCTCAGTCTGCCTCTTATCTGAATGTTCCTGTCTTTTTGGGTCTCAGGAACACCTTCCCGATAATACAGATTTGCAGGAAGTGAAATTTGTGGGAGTGGCAGAAAACATTTAAGAAATAAATGTGAGATTCAAATTTATTTTCAAGGCTCCAGTATGCATCAATTAAAGGCTGGTTTAGCTATGCAAAAAAGTCATTATATTGATTACAATGCTTGCTATTTAAATGGACCTAAGGGAGTTTGCATTTTCATGGTTTACTCATTCAAAGAGCTGCATACTCACAGAAGCCTTTCATGTAATCCTGGAGTATCCTGGACACATTTATATTCAAACGATCATGAAATCCAGGGAGGTTACACTTCTGTCAATGAAGTTCCAGTTGATCAGCGTTACTTTTTTCTCCTTGAAATGTTGATGCACCTGGCTGTGCTTCAGCAAATCAGCTGTTCAATGTAAGGGAACAATATTTCCCTCAATCAAATGGGGAACGAAAGCTGATGCCTGTAGTACAGCACGCTTAACATTTAGTATTAATGGCGACAACCCATCAGATTCGTGTTTTGGCTTGAGATGCCATGCCTCAATTTCCGAACCGTTCAACTTTGCAATACAGGGCAGCTGTGACTTTGACAGCAGCACCTTGCATTTAGCTACCAAATGCTGACATGTGGCCTCGAGGATGAAGTACTGCAATGTGATATGTTTGCAACACAGCGGTCCAGGCGTTACTGTTAATAAATTAGTAAATGATTATTTCAAATGAAGCCTTGTAGAAATTTCACAAAAACTGAATTCATCGTCAGATGAGAACTTTTTACATACTGCAGCCGAGGCTCAGGTGAAAATTCTTGTGTCCAGTTATTACTAATTAGTTCTTAAGAATAATTTCTGGCATAGAATTATTGAATGTGTTCTCCAGTTCTGTAATTGTTACGGGCAGGCATTCTGGCTCAAACTGGCGAAATGCAGCGCGGCCTTATAAATTACCGTATTTAGAATTGATCCTTATTTACAAGCAGGAGGATGCAGTTTTATTGTAGTGGTTCGTAATTTCATAGCTATTAGCAAACCGAAAACTCATCGCAGGATCCCGAGAAAAAAAAACCCAAAAGTGGTCATCAGAGGATAATAGTCAAACCTTAAAAATTAATGATTCGAAGCATCCGAACTGTAACCATGTTCCCCCCACTTGATGATAGCTTTTTGCAAATCTCCTTCTCATTTTATTATACCTTATTATTTACTACATGTAAATGCATTACTTTGGCATAACAGATGAATGACTGTCAGCAATCCGGGCGGAGGGGAGACTGACGTGGGCAGGAGCAGAAGTATGACTAATCATTTTAATTCGTTTGAGACACACTTAAGCACTCCTCTAATAAACAGGCCTTCCCTCCATGTCTCCATGACTGGAAATACCTGTGTTTAAAGATCACAAAATAAAAATATATATGTAATTTTCTTTCACACATCTTTGCTGTAGATTATTCTTTTTTCGGATTAATGGTTTTTGGTTCCAAATTACTGGATAATAGATAATCTAAAACAATGCCCTTAGTGATGGAGACCGTGACAGTTTAATATCCAAAGTAAAATGGATTTCCAAGTGATGCCTTCTACATATTCATGAGAGTTGCCTCTTATTTATTTATTTGTCGCTCGTGACGTATGATAGCCAGGAATTGAAATGCTGGAGCGTAGCGGGGGGAAGACAGGAGGACGTCCTACAGCCAGACAGGAAGATGAAAGAACAGGTCATGTGACCAGAGTTCTGTTACATTGTTCTCGCTGGTCTGTGACTTAATATTGCTGTAACATCCAGCAGCACTACCAGTCCAGTGCTTTTGTTTTTTTGTTTTTTTTTTTGAGTAACTCCATATAGCTTTAGACTTTTTATGTTTTCCCTTTTTGGCTCGTTGAGGCTTCAATTCCATTTTGTCATTGTGATGCAATTTCGATCTGGTTATGTGTGGCAAACTTCAGAATGACTGTACTACAATGGCAATTTTGATGCCTGGTTATCTTTTATTATTATTTTTTCAAACAACTCGCTGTGTCAAAAGTGCAGTGTGGACGTGATGGATCGTACATTATCCGGGTGAAAATGCAATCGGATCGATGCTACACCAGATCGATGCCTCATCATATGAATTTTAGCCTGGGTGATATTTGTACTGCTCCTGTAAACGGTGAATAGTGGCCTCTTTTCCGAGTCACGACCGAGACACGAGACCTGGGCCATGCCCCTGTGAATTCGTAATGAGGGATGCACCGGCGAAGCCCCACAATCCACAGTTTGTGGGATTACCACGTGCTGTCAGTCACTGCTGATGTAACCCAAAGGGGACCAGTACTGTAAGCTGTAGGGAATGGACGTAAGCCATCGCGGCACGTCGATCTGACCAAGTATGGGACTCGGAAGCCACCTTCCATCCAATTGCAGAAGCCCATAAGTGGTGTGACATTTCATGGGCACTAGTGCCACGCTCCCAGAAGCTGCTGCCACTATATGCACTAATGAAAACACAGCCTGGCCACAACAGAATATATCATATTCTGATATAACATAATTGTAAAGAAACTATTCATTAAAACTTTCTGCATGCTGGTCCTGCGAGATTCCCCCGTTCAAAGAGTCAAACTTGGCTTTTGCGAGAGAGATCCTCTAATTAAACAAAGGAAAAGAAACTCGCTAAAATAAAGTACAAATTAATATCTTTCAACGTCATATGGCGATGTGAGACAAAGTAACCATGGAAAGTGAAAAATAAAGTTTTTGGTAATTATCAGTATGTATTTTGTGACATATTTTAATGAAATAATTTGATAGATTTATTCATAATGTCTGTGACATATGGAGAGCAGCTCTGGCAGGTCAAAATTAAATAAATCATTTTCTAAGGATCGTGCCGCACTTCTGTGTGGAGTAAAATATCAATGATATCCTTGAAGTGAAGTAATGTCTGACTTCTCAGCCATGTGACACACCGCAATCACTAGATATCTGATTACTGTGCAACCATAAACACAAAATTAACATATTCTGTTTTTTAGCAGTTTTCTTAAATGCAGTTCAGTCTCAAGGGTATAAGAATTAATAAAGCATTACAGTAGCTTATGTTGACAGTAATAAGGCATTATAGTGTTGATTGTAATACTCCATGATCTCCAAGCTCTCATCTATAATGCACTATAAATATCGTTATAATGCATTATAATGGTGGGTATAAGAATTAAGAATGCTTTGTACTGCATTAAGGTGCCTACTGTGCATTATTGATAACAGATTCATAAAGTTTTAATAATGCATAATAAACATGGCTGTAATGTGTTATGCCTTTTAATAAAAAATGTAGTAATAGTTATGTTTAGAATGCTTTAAACACCCTGGAACGAGGGGTGCCCCAATATATTATATGAATATGTTATAATGTTCTCATAGATTCTTATAGATATAGCATTCATAGAAAGTATTACCTCCGTTTATTGTCCATGGGCCATGTCCCGCAAAGAGAGCGTCAATCCTGAATTTCAATCAACCGTGGTCACCTGTTACCTAATCCCTCTGAAAAACGTTCTTCTATCACACGACACAGATTTGATTCAGTGATTTTTTAAGTTATTTGAATTGCAGTTCCATATTTTCAATAAAATACATAATTTATTTTCTTTGCTGATAACGGTGTTTTTAAATGCTATCACTCACACTGTTGAAGAGTGTGACATGAACGCACTCTCCTAGCTGCAGCGGAAAACTTTCACAGCCATCAGCACAAAGCAACGAGATTTATGACTAAATTGATAAGGTTCCTTCCGCATTGTATAAGGAAGGCTGGGCTGGATTTTTGCTGCGGTAATAAGGAATGTCGCTGGAATCCTTTTCCATTGGCGACTCTTGAACTTCCGTGGAGTTCAAGAGAATTACGCAAGTGTGAAATGAGACCGCCCTGAGGAACAACATCTCGCCTTCTCTCTCACGAAGCTCATTCATAATTAAAAACTCGAATCCTTTTGCATCTTCATTGGTGCATCTAAATGTGCGGTGAGGGAATACTTGGAAGGCGGCTCATTCCAGGGGGTGTTCCAAGTGGCTGTTTTTGGTTTGTCTGTATCTATAAGGCCTTTGTGGGGATTACCTCTAGGGCACACAGGAAGATTACATGTTGCCAACAGTAAGCAAGAAAGGAACTTTCTGCCGCTGATGGGAGAGATGAGACGTCAAAGCACATCTCGCGGTTTGACCCAGTGGGAGCCGATAAAGCATCCGCCGGAGTACACCCTGGATTTGGAAGCCTCCTTTCTCCCTTTTCTGCCATGCGTGCCCCAAGCTTGGATGCTCTGAGCATTTTCGGATAATATGAGATTACTAGGACTAGTGCTATTGAGCACTTGGCATGTATGCACCGTATGGTCCGTGAGTCCGGAGTATGCTGAATGCAGCTGGGCTCCCTGCATCATAATGAGACCGCCTCTTACCATTTCTTCCTGCCGTCCATCTCTCGGCTCAGTATGACAGCTGAAGTTCCCTTCACCTGGGGACACGCCTACATCCGCCTCCCTCCTCCCATCCTATCATCTGATAGCTCCATATATGGGCGTGCCCTGGCTCAGCAGGTAGAACTGTTGCCTCACACAACCAGGCTTAGGGGTTTGGGTGCTTCTCTGTGAGTTCTAATGTTCTCCGGCTTTGAAATGAATTTGTATCCTCTACAGCAGGACTCTTTAAATCCGCCTCCCCCCCCAATTCTAACTCCAGGCCTTTCAGTTCCCCCAGGTAGGTTAGTTTTGGCTCAGTGGTTTAAGCCTCGGTGCCTGTGATAGGAAGATCACCAAGCCCAGCTTCTGTCTGTCTGTGGGCCCCTGGAGCAAGGCCCCTAACCGCCGGCTCCCTGGAGCAAGGCCCCTAACCGCCGGCTCCCTGGGCACGGCATGAGGTGGCTGTCCTTCACGGCCAACGCTTGCTGTCATGAAGAGCTAGGTTGGGGAGGTGAGCAGATGATTTCCCCACAGGGATCAATAAAGCATCTATTAACTGGACCTACATTATTTTTATTATTATTAATAGTCACTGATTCTGAATGGCTGGAGGTTTCACACCTGACTCCCAGGTGAAGGCTGTAAAATCAGGATGGCTCGGCGCTTGGGGACCCTGGTTTGAATAGCTCTGCTCTACAGGATGTCCCCTGCCTTTTCATTTATGCTGCCTGGGATAGGCTCCAGTCTCCCCCATACCGGATAAGTGGTTGCAGCATACATGGATGGACCCATAGAGCACCATGTATGTTTGATGCAACTATAAAGCAAAGCTCTTCTTCATTTTTGGTGGTGTATTTTGCATTAAGTAGTTCTTTATGCAGAAATACCTTTATTTTGAAAAGGGGCAAAGTCATATCCAACAACATGGCATTTTCATGCCTGACATTCTTTTCAAATTATTAAACAAATGCAGTCACCAATACTAGTGCCGAACCAAACAAGGAATTAACAATGAATAGCGTTGCTGTGTTAAGTGATGTAAAAACTTTCCTTAGCCAACTTATTCTGATCTTTGTGACATGAAGCAATTAGACAGACCACTGGGGAGTCAAGGTTCCAGTTTTTAAATACTGCAGAGGGATGACTCGCTCTCTGCCTTTGTGGCAGTAAGCGTGGGTGGTGTCGTCTGTTTCTGGTAATCTTCTAGGGACATTTCAAATGATCCTATGAAGTTAACCTTTTAAGTAGGGTCTTATTAGAGCTGGAATGAAGCATTAGTAAATGCAATAAATGTTACGTGTCTCCACCAGTGTTTCCCAATCCAGTCCTTGGGGATGCACAGACAGTCCACATTTTTGCTTCCTCCCAGCTCCCATGAGCAAAAATGTGGTCTGTCTGACAGGGAGCTCAGAGGGAGCAAAAATGTGGGCGCGTTTGCAGGTCCCTGAAGAATGGATTAGGAAACACTGGTTTACACCATGCAGGAGAAAAAAACTGCTGAATTAATTTGCTACATTTTACAGAGTAATATTTAGGTTCCATTAGGAATACTTCACACTCAATTAATTTTCAGCCTTTTTTAAGCAGGACACTTAAGAAAGTGGGGAAAAAAGCATACCGAACATAATACAAAATGAATCCCTTGTGTCACACCAAAGCCAGGGCAGTTCAGCTTAAGTGCACGGTGCATGTTTGTATTGCCGTGTTAATATATTCATTAATACTTTATTTGAGGGGGCACAGTTAATGTAGTAGTACATGCTTATTTAATGCATTTATTAACCAGTAGTTAAGTGCTACGGATCCCATGTCCGTTCATCATTAATCAGTCATGACAGTCCATGTATTCTCAAACAGGAACTATATTAGTTCATGATTTGTTCTTGAGTAGTAAATGAGTAACCAAGCTATTTGTGCCCACTCATGTAAAGTGTTACATATTTTTTAATTCGCACTGAATTGACTGAATTGCCGTTGAGTGTACTGGTTGTGGGTTCGCACAATTTGGTTTTAAATTTATATTAAAATTTGTGTACTAGTAACATATGGCAGATGTTTTACTCTGCTGCTTTTAAAGGGGAATGCTGTTTGGGAGCGCTCTGTTTCATAAATAGTTTTATAAATAGAAATACATGGATTGTAGAATTATAAATGCCAAAAAAGTATGGTTCCCTATAAATATTTTTATGACACTGCTTAAAAATCCATTAGTGTGCCTCACCTTTGTGTTGCTAAAAGCTTTAAATTTGGGCTCCATATATATTAAAAGATTTAATTAAGACGTAATTATATGGCCTGCTATTTAGTTTCTGGCTTTTCTCTTCACATCACTGCTGGTTTATCGGCTCTCGCTTCAGACCTCTGAAGTCAAACCCCACTCTCTCCGGAAAGGTGTTTCCATGGCAACCTGCGAGTGAACTGGCAGTATGGCACGACTGAGTCTTTAGAGTACATCGTGGTAGCACCCCACACGACTCTCGATCCCGTGTATGATCGTTGTAAATACATGCATGTTTTTAGTTGATTAGGGTGTGTGTCTGTAAGAAGTGTGTTTATTTTTGACTGAGGAAGTCGCTGATCGCATAACATCTTCGCAGTAGTTCAGTTACACAGCAGCTGTCATGCCTGTCAAGTGTCATGATTTCCCCATGAGACTCTCGTTTCTGTATGCCGCTGAGAGGCTCATGGCTGTAAAATGCCTCGCAGTAGATTCCTGCAATATTATATTACAATAATAATGTTGTATCTTTGCCTTTTAGACAGCACCACCACCCTGACCCTCTGTTCAACAACCTTCTTATCCATCCCGTGAAGGTTCCTCACAGGAGATCTCAGGGATTGGTCGATGGTTTGCTTAGTGGATATGAGCTGTAAAAACATAAAAGTTGTATTAAAACAGATATGTGTGTAGTTAGACTTGCAGAGTGTTTATTAACATTATGGTCTAGTATTATTTTATCATGTATGATTCCACCCACAACTATCTGAAATATTTACAAATAATAAGCAAGGGACTGAGCCTTGTCCCACAAAGCAGGGGGCACAAGGCAGGGGATGCCATAGACGAGTTTATAGTCACACAGACAATCGCATGCTATGTGAAAATTATGGGCACCAGGTCACCTGACCTGTGTGGAAGCCAAAGCATCCAGATCCTTCTGTGGTGAGGTTCAAAGCTCAGCGCTAACCGCGAAGCCGCCAAATTACAATGCACAGATAGCCATGCTGATAATTCATATTGTGTAGCTATAATTAGCTCTGCTCCGTGAAATATTCATCGCTGCATTATAAAGACTGGTTGCATCATAAATAACCATGTTTTGGGGAATCGATGGGCGTTCCATTACAAAGCCATCTAACACATGTTGGAGATGGCCCGGCCCTCGTTTCCATATATCCCATAATAAATTGGCTTTGGCGTTGCTCTGTGATTTAAAGCTGAAGCCATCTAACACCATGAGTATGTTCAGATCAGCGACTAAGCGCACAGGTGGTCTGTTTACATTTAAATTTGGATAAGATAATGTGTAGAGCAGGTAGATGTCTGTCACACCAGCCTTCAATCTAACAAGGAATTCTGAATTGGAAAGAATGGCTCTTTTGAAAGGGAAATTTGCCCAAAAATGAACAACACTTATTTTTGTGCTTGACCCCACAATGTCTGCTGCGTAACATTTACGATACATTTGTAAATGTTTGCATGCATTAACGGCTGACTTGGTAGGCTTTGGCAGGGTTGCCAGTTCTCACGCATCTGGCGTTACGCGCCATTAGACTCCCATATTCACACAAGAAATCTTACGGCAAATCTATATTATTCCATTATAAACCTAAATTTGGCTACATCAAAAGCGCTGGGGCACTTTTCAAACCCTACAGACTATATTTTATTCCGATTTATTCCGAATTGAAAATCCCACACCAGCCTGCTGCCCTAAGCTGGAAACTCTGCTTTGGGTTGATTACAGTTGTTCACATTTTTGATATCCAGCACTGCTGATATGTGTTTCAAATGCAGTTTCATTTTGTGTGGATGCAATGCAATAAGACCTCTATATTCCTGGTGAATATGTTTGTTTTACAGCCATGCAAAATGCATGCACTGGCCAGCACTGTCCAGAGAAACCTGGTATAATAAACTCCAGCATTCATGGTTTTTTAATACCTGCTGTGAGTGTACTAGGAGGTCCATTAAATTTCACACCCAATAAAACTGGCTTGTCCAGACTCAGGTCTTATGTATCACCTTGAGTAAACGCTTTTTTTTCTGTTTTATGTTCTAGTTATGTAGACCCAATGTACTGCGTTAACTACATGTCATATTGTTTTAGATTATGAGCTGTAGTCTTGGAAACAGATTTAGCTTTAGATGGGATTTGTAAAATATACTAAAGTAAAAAAATTACACAATTATTCTTTTAATCATTGTTCCTATGAAGTGTAATCAATCTGTATGATAATTTAAAACAATGCAGAATTTTTCCATGTTTTTTCCTGATAATGATGTAAGTTCGTTGAATATAATTTTATTTAAAAATGAAAATCGCAATGTTTGTCTCTTGTTACGGAGCGAGCTGTGGGCTTCATGTGAGAACATCATAAATGAGGAAATAAGGCCTTAGAGTCTCCCACACGATTCCTGCTGTTTTGATTAATTTTGTTTATATTGTCATTCGTTTCATTCTCCATTTTTCCCCCTTCTTACAATAAATAGAGCTAACAAGAAGCACAAGACATGTCAATCCGGTCCTCAACTTGTGTCTAATTAGGGAATAAAACAATTCCATCAAATAAAGACCCTTAGTGTTCCTCTATATCGCACACAGTGGACTTAATCAATGTAATTTTCTGTTATTCACAGCAGAAAAAGAAATCTAAAAAATGCACGTGATGAATATGTTGCTGTATACATTTTTATAAAGATACAGTAGAAATATCAAAAGTGTGCACCAAATTTTTAAAACAAACTTGACACTACATTTGGACTCCAAGATCTCATTGCCACAGATGACTAATTTTAACAGGCTGAATGATAGCCTTCTTGAATCTCATCTATTAGAAGAGTAGAAATGAATCACAAAAAAATATTATGTTTCTCGACTCTCCTTGGTTAATAATTTAGTTGGGTAAGTTAAAGAAAACAAGTGGCAATAACCTTAAGAGCACTTACTGAAATTATTCATTTCTGTTCAGGGTGCATATCCATATCAATGAAGACTTGGCATGACCAAGGATCTGTGTAATGGGAACATAGATCTTCCATGCACTGAATAGACAAAGTGGTGGATGTCACTGAGGCAGATGCATAGGAATAGCTAGGTACAGGAAATTTCTAAACAGAATAATGTCATATGTAGGTTTTTTTTTTCAAAAAGTGACATGATGAGAAATTACTACCCTGAAAGGAAATTTTGTGAAAAGTATTATTAGGTGTCATCAAACTGAAGTAGACTCCTGAAGACCATTGAGATACTCCAGGTCATCCTGTCTTCTAAGTGGCTCTTCCCACTTCCCAATGGCATGTTTATTGTTGGGATAATTGAGTCCATCTATCTATGTTTCTGGTTGCCCTCTTTCTCTTTTATCTTCAACTTCTCCGAATATTATAGTCTCCTGCAATGCCCTGGATCTTCTTATAATGTGTCTAAAATGAGGTAGCTTTGGTCAGGTCATGTGCTTCAAGTGAAAACTTTGGCTTGAATTGATCAAGAATCTTGTTCGTTTTCCTACTGGTCAGTGATCTTCGCCACCTGTCCTATTTCTTTATTATCCAACTTTTGTGTCCATAAAGAAAATAAAAAAATTCTGATCTTAGTTCTTTGAGAAATCTCAGTATTATCATTTTGTAGGTCCTTCATCACAGCACTGAGGGTTGCTGTGGGCTGAGGGTTCTTCCATGTTTTTGACATCATTAAGTAGACTCTTGCTGTCATTGTCTGGGTTACAGAGGTCTTCTGTACTGCATATTCTCCCATCATCCATCTTTGTTCCATCATTGATGTCTTTCAGCATACCCGCTCACAGCTGAAGCTTTTTAATCTCATGGATCTTCTGAAAATCAGCCCTTGTTTGTACCTGCTTGTTTTCTTCTTTAGTGATTGTGCTGATGTTGTTGTAATGTCGGCCTTAGTCTTTCCTGGCAACATTCTGGAATTTGCAATTTAGTACTTTAAAGAGGTCTTAATCTTTTCTGATTTTGGCTTCTCCGCTTTGCAATTTCCCATGTGTCTTCTGCCATCCACTGTGATTTACTTGACTTTTCCCACTTAGACCAGTTTTTACTGATTCCTCTTGAATGGCTTCTTTGAATTCCATCCGCATTTCTCAAGTCGCTCTAGCATCTTGAATTGGTTTCTGATGTTTCCTTGAAGTCAATGGATATTTGCATCAGACCATTTCTTGGATGTTGGATAGCCTTGTTGTTCCTTTTCAGCTTAATTTGGATCTAAGTAATAAGTAATTCATGACCCCTTCTACAATCTGCCCTAGGTCAAGTCTTTGCTATTTGAGATGAGCTCTTCTGTCATTTGGCACTGAGAATGTACTCCATCTGATTTCCCTGAATATCCAGGTGTAAAGGCCATGGTTTAGTTGCTTGAAGAATATATTGGAAGTAAAAAAGTTGAATATGCAGAAGCTCCAGCTTTCCTGTTCAGTCTGGCCAACTGTATTTACCGCGCCTTCCTATTTCTGACGTTGGCAATCTGGTCTTGTCTATTTCAGCCTGAACCTGGCTATAAAACAATGTCTACTTCATCCCCATCAGCGTCTGCGTAACTTAATAAATTGATTCCTGTTAGATCAATGTGGTGCCAGGCACGATGCAGGTGTCTTTGCTACTGTAGCATGAGTCCGACGCAGTCGTAGGTCTTAAAATGAGGTGGAGTCAGGTGCATTGATGCCGCATTGCTGTCTTGAGGAAAGCTGTCCATTTCATGAGTAGTCTTTGGTGTGTTATGATGCTGAAATGTCTCATACAGGACAGTTTGCAAGGTTCAAATTGCAGGTCACAGTATTATTATAGGCATTAAGTCGTATTAATGCACCATTATATGACTTTACAGAAATTATATATGAACATATGAAGTTCATGTCCCATCTTATTGTTAAAAAATTACTTTAAATTAAGGGTATCCTTCTCTTCCCTTGTTTTTCTCTTATACTGTGATTCTTTTTCTAATATTTCTAGCAATGAAATGTCTACAAAATTTGGATCTTTGTCAGTTAGTTTATATTCCTCTTCTTCTTATTATTATTATTATTATCGTTATTGTTAACAAAAGGCATTGTGAAGTGCTTGTTTTACTGATGTATTTCTTTTTCAGGCTCACAGTATTTCATTTAAACTTTACATAATTATTCCTAAAAATCTACGTGACTGTTTGAAATATTTAAGCCACACCAGCAGATCTCTGGACACTGTGAATATGGCACAAAGCATGTGTAGAAACAGGAGATCTTTATTTGTAAAATATGACATTTTTGATGTTCCGATTAGCATTCACACTTGATACATTACAACATAGTAAAAAATTCTAATTATTGTTTTTCCACTTTTATTTTCCTTCTATGCTTGCCATTTTTATTCCTTTTAAGGTGGACAGTTTGCATGATTGAATGTCTATATAATAAATAATACCCCAAAAAGCTGCTACATCCCCAGTGTTGCCAACTATTTCCAACAGAACGTTGCTAGATGACGTCATCGATGATGCAATCACGCCGCATTCACGTTAAGTCAACAGCCACCAGCCCCCACATTTCTTTTCTCCTACTCTGTATCCAATACTCACATAGGCTACTGTATTTCAACGCAGCTGTATTTCAACGCACAAGTATTTCATTCGTTATTATATATTATAGTCATTTATTTATATTGTAGCTAGTCACTTTTTGAAAAAAAAATTTGCTGAAGGGGTCTGAAAAGTAGCTAGATCTAGCGACGAAGTCGCTAAGTTGGCAACACTGTACGGCCCAGGCTGCACATTAAACACCCATCGCCGCGGTGTGGCCCCTGTATAGCTGGGGATCTGCAGCATCCTACTGGGGCGAACCTCCATCTGCACACACCGCCGCGTTGACAAAAGTGTAATGTCAGGCATAAAAGACGGGCGTTACCCCTCCCACCGCGCAGGTGATGTTTTTCAAATCACCCCCTGGCCTGCTCCTTTGTGTCCCCACTTTCTATCAACCAGTCACTCACTGTAGGTCATGGAGATGTCAGACGCGTGGCGGCCCGCCAGCCACGCCAACAGCAGCGCGGAATTCGGATTCTCACAGGATTCACCATTTATAGAGTGAAAAGATGGATTGTGCTGCCGTCAGTGAAATGTTTATTTTACTTATTGTATGTTTTTATATGCATCTTATACAATCTGTTTAACAGGTGGAACAATAATCCTGGATATTCTCCTGTTCCTCTGACAGGCTCCTGGGATAGGCCATTAGTGCAAAGCTTCTCAGATAGGAACATGTTGTGCTTCCATATAGTCCAAACTCACAATGATATCATTATTTTGGCCTTATGTTAATAGTGAGATGGCAGGTTGGCCCCATACCTCCAGGGCTAGGGGTTTTAGTCCTGCCCTGGCTCTGTGTGTGTGGAGCTTGTTCTCCTTGGGCCCTATTTTAATGATCTAAAGTGCATGGTCTTTTAGGGTGTGGCTAACCCATTTTTGCTAGTTTAACGGTAGAAAAACAGTCACTGTGGCATGCACATAGTCCACAACTGTTGTACTTAAGACTCATAATTAGTCATCTGTGTGTTTGGGGCGTAACATACTGTAATCCATCTCTCGTTCCCTTTAAGAGCAAGGTGTGCTCGCGTCTTGGCGAATTGTCATTTTAAAGGTGGATTTGCCAGGTAATTTATCAGAGGAAACGGATCTGCTTGTGCGTAAAGTGAAAGCACGCATGCAGACCATGTACAGCAACAGCAGGATTCCACCAGTGGATTTAATTTTCCTTAAGTGACCACAATGGGAACCACTTCTGACATGCAACAAAAAGCTGTCATACATTGGGAACACTGGGTCTTGCACTTCACGGCCATGTTTGTTCCCTGTCGAGGGCCAGACTACCCTGACACTGACTGGACGTGCAAGCAAATCAGAAATGTGAACTGCACAAATGTGTGGATTTTTTGTGCAGAACTACAACCTGTTATTGCAAACATTGTTTCAGGCAAAATGTGCCTAGATTAGGCATGGTAAGAGTCACCGATTCGCACTGGCGCACCAGCGTAAAAGGTCACGATGAGATTAAAATACAGTCCACCAGATACAAGTTGGAATGAATTTGGGATGCATCGTTTAATTTTTGCATCTGTAAAATCTGGTTTATTATTGAAATTATTATTAGAAGTCCTGTGCCTTTTTAATTCATAAAAATAATATTTGATTATTCATTTTTCTGATGCGCACAGTCTCATTGGCCTTTAAGTGGTCAATTCTCGACAATTTTTGTGCGAGTTGGAGACATGTCCGGCGATGTTTTGTCTTGTATCTCGTCGAAACGCACTGCATCACAGTAGAGGTGAATGATATCATGACATATTAGTAGTTGCTTTATATGTATCTTAAATGTATGTAGTTGTTTAAAATGCTTTAAGATATGCATTGTTTTGGCCTTAGCAATGGACGTGTACATCCTGAGCCTATATGTATGACTAGTGTACTAAACATAGGCTGTTTTAACTGGTGACTGAGGGACATGATCTGATAACGCTTTCGATGTAATGTTTTGCAATGTGACCGTGCAAAACAGAGCATGTTTTTTACTTCTGTTGCATGAATGAGTGAATCTATGCAATCGTCTGAAAATATACTACACATTTCCCACTAAAAGTGAAATAATAATGTGCTGATTCCTTATCGTTTTTGTTTGCAAAGCGGTTGAAAGAGGCTGAAAAGCGATATCAGATCACATCCCTCAGTCACCACTTAAAGCTCATAGTTGCGGTGTTACGCACTGCGCATTGAAATACATAGGGTAGTGAAGCGTTGTCCTATCATGTAAAAAAGGCCTAAAGCGTGATCGCAGCACATTTGAATAGATTTTCATGTCGTGATGGCTGCACGAAAAGTCGTGAGACTGGGTTGAAATAAACATAGTCAAACGAAATGTGTCTTTCCTTTGCAGGTGGGAATGGAACGAAACTTATAAGATGTGCGTCAGGCTCATCCTAGTAGACAGTCGTGTTGAGCCTGCTGTTATTCTGCACCTTACGCAAAATAGGGCCCCTTCTCTAGTGATGTTTTCCGGCAGGTTCTCTGATTTCCTCTCGTATAGTGTGTGTGAGTTTAATGGACTGGATTCCTGTCCTGGGCGCTCCTGTGCCCTGTGCTGTCTGGAGTTAGATGCTGGAATTATACCATGTTTCATTTTCATGAG
>JAODKN010000046.1:7084621-7100638 GCA_026774425.1 Petrocephalus zakoni
GTGATCCAACACTGTACACCTAGTAAAATGACAGGTTTCTGTCGTTCGGCAGGTGAGCTGCATCTGTTTGAAATGCATTGCATTGCCAAAAGTATTGGGACGCCTGCCTTTACACACACATGAACTTTAATGACATCCCATTCTTAATACAAAGGCTTTAATATGGAGCTGGCCCACCCTCTGCAGCTATAACAGCTTCAGCTCTCCTGGGAAGGCTTTCCACAAAGCTTAGGAGAGTGTTTATGGGAATTTTAAACCATTCTTCCAGGAGAGCATGTGTGAGGTCAGGCACTGATGTTGGATGAGGAGGCCTGGCTCACAGTCTCCACTGTAATTCATCCCATAGGTGTTCTGTCAGGTTGAGGTCAAGGCTCTGTGCAGTCCAGTCAAGTTCCTCCACACCAAACTCGCTCATCCATGTCTTTTATAGACCTTGCTTTGTGCACTGGTGCGCAGTCATGTTGGAACAGGAAGGGGCCATCCCCAAAGTGGTCCCACTAAGTTGGGAGCATGAAATTGTCCAAAATGGCTTTGTATGCTGAAGCATTAGGAGTTCCTTTCCCTGGATCTTCCACATCAGAATCTCCCTTCCACCAAACCTTACACTTTACCCAACGCTGTCAGGCCAGTACCATTCTCCTGGCAGCTGCCAAACCCAGACTTGTCCATCGGATTGACAGATAAGCATGATTCAGAGGACACGTCTCCACTGCTCTAGAGCCCAGTGGCAGTGTGCTTTACACCACTGCATCCAACGCACTGCATTGCACTTGGTGATGTAAGGCTTGGATGCAGCTGCTCGGCCATGGAAACCCATTCCATGAAGCTCTCTATGCACTGTTCCGGAGCTAATCTGAAGGCCACACAAAGTTTGGAGGTCTGTAGCTATTGACTCTGCAGAAAGTTGGTGACTTCCGCACGCTGTGCGCCTCAGCATGCACTGTCCCCGCTCTGTGATTTTACGTGGCCTACCACTGTGTGGCTGAGTTGCTGCTGTTCCCAATTGCTTCCACTTTGTTATCATACCACTAACAGTTCCATGTGGAATATTTTGTAGTGAAATTTCACGAATAGACTTATTTCACAGGTGCCATCCTATCACAGTACCATGCTTTAATACACTGAACTTGAATTCAATGATTTGGACGGGTGCCCCAATACTTTTGACAATATAGTGTATGCAAGACTTTCTTAAAAAAACATACTATTGTCATAAAAAACTGCACAACAAATTTTTTGTAAAAAATTAAAAAGACTGTTCGGCTTTGTCTCTGTTTGTATATTTTGTAATACTTATATTATTTATATAATATTTATGTATGTTTACATAGGTTTATGTTGAGGCTAGATGGTAATCATTCCATATTTCAGCACCAGGTAATTTTGATTATTTGTGCAAAGGCAGTTTTCAAGATAGAGAACTTACAGTGACTCTACAGCAAATGCTGCATTTAATAGGAGAAATATGGCTTCTCTTTTAATGGCGACTGTAAGAGACTGGAGCATGTAGGTCAGGAATGGAATGAGAGCCGCAGCCGCGACTTCGAGGCTGTGAGCCTGGCGACTGGCATGGGGGCTCAGGTCTGGGGTTTTGGCGGGAAAACAAAGCAGATCCCGCTCCCTAGGAAGGGTGCAGGTGGACCAAACCCCTCGGGCAGCAGCGGGGCCCGTAAAATGGGGGACCGCAATCCAACACAACAGCCAGTGCTGAATGCTCCATATACACTATCACAGGCCATATAATTCATTCAAAGCAAGAGGAAATACCTATATCAATATGACATACTAGCCCAGATTCCACCTGCTGAATCTGCTTCATCGTAATTGGTAGTATGCAATAATGTGTTCAGTTTGTAGTGTAGGGGAAGCGTTATCAAATCGGCTGATTGTTCGCTGAATAGTAGTATATCAACAGATACAGGAATGGACATGTTCGGAATAAATGCCCTTGGCTCCTGACTGCCGTATTTTCCATTCTGGCATTGTTAGCGCTTGTTCCAAGCACTTTGACAGAAGTGCAGTGTAATCAGTTTAGCTGCATTTGCCAGCATCGCTAATGGTTTTACCCGGGCGGGAGGATGTATGAAGCGGACACGCGTGGCGAGGCTCTGCCAGTTGATGTTCTCTGCCGCTGCACCTCCCACCTACCGTCTCCTCGGTGTTTTGTATTCTATCTGTGCGCTCTTAAAATATGGATTTTTTATACCGCTGTAATAAATACAAATAAGTTCACTGTGCAGTGTTCATTATTATTAAGCTTGTCATTATTATGAAGAATCCCAGCATTTCCGTAAGCCAGGCACTAGTGTCTTTATATAGTCTATGTTTAGTTGCATATAATGCAGATTCTGTCATTATTAATTTTGTCAGCTTAGCGGTGGTATACTGAGGGCACAAAGTGTCCCACTAAACGTTTTCCAGTTTTAGTTTTTTTTTTATGACATTTTTCCACCCCTGAAGGGTCTTATTCGGGTTTTTTGTATCTCAGTTAGGCTCATTGTCATTTTTCAACTCCCAAGGTCGTTGGGCTTTTCTGTTTGTCGGTAAAATAAATGATTGTAAATCACATGGTAAGGTCAAGGGTCACACCAGCCTTTGACTTGACTTATGCATGTTTCCAGTGGTGGAAAATGGAATTGCTGACGATCCTGCATAGAGATTAAATGTACCGCATAACGCAACGAGCAATTTCAGAACTTTACAGACAAGGCATGAAAATGGTATGCAAATAAAAGATTGTACTGGAGGACTTTGCACCTTGTAGCACAATTTCTTGGTTCTCTTAATGAATGTTAAATCTCTAAAACAAAGGGCTAGGAGCTTAAAATGTGTAATGGACTGGAAATGACTGGAAGATGGTGGATGGATGGATGGATGGATGGATGGGAGTCTCACTTGATAGATGCTTATTTTGACAAGCCATTTAGTTTTATTTCTTCTTATTTTACATGGAAAGTGAGCTTTGCCCACTGTATATGCAGACCGGAGCTAATGTAAGTAAGCATGTTCCCTTGGCATTTTGTCAGTTTTGAACCATATTAAAGGTAAGTTACACAGTGCAATCTGCCACAGAGGTATCTGGGTCTCCTAGGTGACTGGGCCAGCTTCTGTTTCATGGGGATTTGCTGACAAGCCACGGCCTTCATTAGGCAAGTTTGGATACAGGGCTCCAAACACTGCTGTTCTCTTTGCAGGAACATGATAATGAAAATGTCAGAATACCGGAAATGGCTCTCCTGGGCACAGTCATAATATTCATTGGCCACCAATGTCTCAGCTGATTGGGTGTCATCTTGTCATTTCCGTCCTCATATTGACTGATAATTGACCCTTTTCGCGGTGTGTGCGTGTGGTAGTCGGAGTGGGGTGGGGTGGATGGGGGGGTATTGTTTCTCAGCATATAGTTTGAGGTGAAAACTGTAACACACACCATATAAGAGCAAACTCTTTATTGAGGTTATGTAAATGTGCACATTTCTTTGACCATGTTACATAGGCTATGTATAAATGGCCTTTATGCTATGCTCAGGTGTCCCTCCTCCCACATATAAAAAATATTTCCACCAGTAAAAATCCTGAAACATGGGAAGGAACAGTCCAATGAGAAATGAAATTTGCCAGAATGCATTATGCGCATATAGTGTCATCAAACGATGGGATATATTTCATTGTTAAAAAAAAAACCTGAATGGAAGAAGGCGTCTGAATGTCTCAGGAAGTTTTTCGTTTTATATATTCTAAACTTCTGTTTTACTTTTGGTCGAACATGCAGCGAGTGGTGCGTTTCAGAGCAAAATAATGCTCAGTATAGGTTACGTGTAAATTAGGCAGTGCTAAGTGCTTCTCTGACATCACCTTCACAGAAGACAGCAAACGTTTCCAGTGTGATCGGGCTGTTCCCCCGGATAGTGCCAGACAGTGTGGCCAGTGAAATTGTGGCCAGTTAAAGTGAGGCGGAACGGATTGCAGAACCAGGTTTGAGCCGAAGACACCGGGCAGCAAACTCTTCATTTTACAGCTTGTAAAATCCCACACACATTCGAATGTTTAAGCAAAAGTGCTGTTTTCTAGGCACAGTATAATACATAATCTGCAGGGTTATATATACAGTAATACAAACTACTACTATGACTAGTACAAGGTTGAAAAAAGACCTTAGGCTATTCTTCCGTATACAGTCATACCCCACCATACATCATTAATTGGTTCTGAGAGCCCCGTCGTAAGCCGATTTGTGACGCAACCTGAAAATAATGCTTTAAAAATGCCTGAGAAGGATTAATAAATAGACGTAGTAATTTCCATTGACGTAAATATACCTTTAATTCACTATAAAACTCCAGTTTCCTTTATTTTGTTTTTTTCCAAGTAATATTTGCGTGACGTGGCGAGCAGCGTAAAGTTGCAAAAAATGACTTTGTGTGAGATGAATTTGTACAAACAAGCGAGGTAAAGTGTGCAGGGGTACTACTGTGCTTTGGTCTTTCAGGTCCTGTCTAAAGATGGTGTGGGCTTGACCTGCTTGATTTTTTTTTAATAGCCCCTTATTTTACGTACCAAAACCATGTCAAAGAAGCGGAGTCCCTCCCTTATTGCTGATTTCTTGCATTTGGAAATAGAGACATCCTGAGCTCGGCGGGAGCAAAACTGTGGATTGTCTGGCAGGGGGCTGGGAGGGAGCAAAAACATGGGCCGTCCGTGGGTCCCTGAGGACCGGATTGAGAAACTACGCTGTACAGATGAGACTGTGGAGGTAATGGGATGAGGTAAAACAGGTTAATGAGGCCCCGGTCCCCAGAATGAGCCGGAATACAGAGAGCTGAATCTGGCACCAAAGTAATCTCTGACTTGTGTGTGCTTAGTGCACATTGTAAAGACACATTTGGTGATATGTCGTATTTTTGTAGTTTGTTAACCTTTTTTCATTAAAAATGTTTTTCAGGAAATTTCTTTGTGAAGTTTTCTTCGTGCTTTTTGCACCCCCGTGGTACAAAGTTGTCCTGAGGCAACAAAATATTTTATGGATTTGGGGGCGTGAAAGTACGCTTAAAAAATTTGTAATTATCAGGGATCCCAAATGATGCAAGAAAGATGCTAGAATAATATTTCCCACAAAACACCTAAGCGATTAGCTGGAGGAGCGATTTCCGTGGTTGTGAACTCTGACAATAACCAGGTATTTCTTCTCTGTCCTGCTGATTTGAGAATAAAGCAATGTTTGTGTACAATTGCTAACTAAATAAGTTTTGTGTTAATAATTTTGTTTGTTGCAACAGACCCAACACTTCAGCGAGTCAAAATTAGACAATGAAGGATGAATCTTATTTAACAGCCTGACAGTTTCTGCTTTCTAACATGTTGACTGTTAGTTTTTCCCAAAGTAGATTCATCAGCTGTGGACTGTTACTCCCCGACTGTTCATAGGTCGGTTTCTATAGCAGGTGGATGCATAATTGAGTCCAAAAGACCCGTGGTGTCAGTCAGTTCCTTCAGGTAGGGAGTCTGGTCTTTAGTTAGTAGCAGACTGATGTCCCCTCCTGATAAACTGCACCAACTGCAGAGATGTGGGTTTCATCCCTTGTCACACCTGTTGCATTAGCTGCATGACCCACTTACTCCTGACTGACGCCTCTCATTTAGTCTGAGTTTCTGTGAAGGGGTGAGTGCGCTGGAGCTCACTGTGACGGTGACACTAAAGCAGGAGTTTAATTGGTTCCCCGACTTAGCCAATCAGCTCTTTAGTTTCACAGGTTGAGCTCTGATCCTTGCCGGGCGTGGCTCCTGTTATAACCACAGATCAAAGACCCGGTTGACTCCATCGAACATTTTCTCCAGCCACCGGCTTCGAACTATAATGTCTATTTAAAGGCTGGGTACTAAGTAGAATTTCAATAGGTATTGTTTTTACACGATTGTCAAGGTGCTGCATTAGACCGCTTTGTACAGGAAAGATAAAGCTGGCAGCTTTTTATTAAATCCTCACTTATATACCTTAAATCCTTCAAAAGGCATATTCTGCTTGTAACAGTTCTTTTGTCTCTGTTGTCTATGTTTCTAAAATCTAACTTTCTTTGTTCTTTCACTGGTTTTCTCTGCCAGTATCCTATCTCACGATCTGGTTTTTAAACCAGCACGGTGATTTTGATTTGTCTGGGCTTTCACTTCTCTATTGGCAGTCGCCGTCGCGCCGCTCTCTCTCAGATGTTTTAAATCTCTCTCAAAATGCAATTTTTCCTATTTGGTAACATCAGGCTTAGAGCCTGGAAAAGAGTTCCTAATGTAGTGTAATTCTTGTAATTACCTTTGCACGCAACAGTAACATCTGGAGTGATGTACATGTTGGCACAATTTATCAACACTCAGTGGAACAAAGTGTTATCTATAGGTGCACCTGTCAAATATCCCCTAATGTTTTTTTTCTATTCCTGTCAATTACCCAAATGGGACTGCTTAGCACATTAGGTTAATCAGACCATTAGCACAATAAGCTAACCAGTCACGGGGCCAAGGCAGAGCCGAAGCGATTACTCCCCAGGGCAGGAGTCCTCGCGCTCGGGCGTCCAGCCGCCAGCCACCGGGTGATGTATGGGCGTGACACTGTGTTTTCCTATCGACTGGGCCGGCTCCACAAACACTCCGATTTCGCCATAGCAACCGGCTGTTTGGAAATATAACTTGTGCTGAGATACAGTGACAGTGGGCCGCTCTGAATGCGGAGCATGCTCCCAGGCCACGCCGTCTGGGATATTTCATAAGGGCGTTCTTGGTTCGGAGGCGGAAAACCACGACAATATTACAGATCTGTTGCAAATTGTAAACCCCCCTAATGTAAACCTGGCTACTTTGACTTATCTTTGCCTTTTGCTGTTTATATTATTGAAAGCTGGGACTCTATTCTCTATCACAAATTAAATTTTAAACACGGTTGTGAAGTACATTGAGCGTTATATCCACCCTGGTCTTATTTTAGAAGAAATACCTAGAATGTTGCAGACAAGTGGATTGTCAGTTGGTAAAATAAAGCATGCTTTTATGCCTCTTAAAGACCACAAGGTCTTTTTAGTGACAGATGGGATACATGCATTTCCCTGGGGGTCACACTTCCTGACTGTGTATCTGCTGTGCTGGTGCAGCCAGGCCTCTCTATAACTTTCTGGGCAGTTTGTATCTTATGTAGGCAGCTGGCAGGGCACTCAGACAACCGCACTTACGTCAGCCATAGCTCCATCACAGCCAAGGAGGAGAAGTTCACAGTGAGGACTGCATTCCTTCAGTTCTGCATGGTGCTGAGTGTGTAAATGGACTAAATGGACAGATAGGCAAGGTCATAACTGATCATTGGTGGGGTGGAGGCCTTCACCCATTTTGTGATTATTTTTGTGGGGGGGCGGGGGGTTGCCAGGTTTTATGGTCGGGAGGGTTACAACTCCCCCATAATTTATGCCTATGGAGATGGTATTATGTTTTCCTGAATGATTACTACCATTTGTAATGGACGGTGCCCCACACATGTGTGTCTTTGGCCCTTCTCTAATCCATCAGGCAGTGTGCGATACGATGTTCTCCTCGCTCCATTCCTGTGGTCAGCAGAGGGATTTCACAGTTGGGCCCCAGAACAAAATTCTCAACTCCCAGTTGATCCATAAACTGTCTCAAAAAGCTTCTGCTAGGTAAATGCGTGTAATATGTCATAACAGATCATTGCTGACAACCCCATTAGTGATGGGAATGTACCCGGGCACAGACGACAAAGGAAGCCTACAGGTCCCAATCTGCTCATGGAGGACCCACAGCCAGTCCACGTTTTTTGCTCTCTCCCTGCCAAACCGTCCAAACATGGGTCCCCAAAGACTTGATTGGGAAACACTGACTTAGATTGCTGCATTCTGAACACCATGAAGAGGCCACTGCTGAGCCTTTCCGACTGGACACACACCGAATGCACACAGACTATGTGATGTCTGTCTGTGCTCTGCCATTGTATATCTGCTAACTTTTAAGTGTATTGTTTATGTTTTGCAAGAAGACATTAGCTGATATGCTAAGGTTGCTGGTTGTGATGTACTCATTCCAGAGTGAGTGTTGGAGTCCTGGTTGTGATGTACTCATTCCAGAGTGAGGGCTGG
The DNA here is from genome assembly GCA_026774425.1 of Petrocephalus zakoni. NCBI lineage: Eukaryota > Metazoa > Chordata > Actinopteri > Osteoglossiformes > Mormyridae > Petrocephalus > Petrocephalus zakoni. The sequence goes on from JAODKN010000046.1 coordinate 7,092,748, forward strand.
TTGTGATGTACTCATTCCAGAGTGAGGGCTGGTTGCGATGTACTCATTCCAGAGTGAGGGCTGGTTGTGATGTACTCATTCCAGAGTGACGGCTGGTTGTGATGTACTCATTCCAGAGTGAGTGCTGGTTGTGTTATCCTCTGTAAATAGCACTATTGGTAGGTGATCTATAGCACCTTGGGGCAAATTGGCTGGTCTTCAAATATTATGTCTGATCAATAACCTTAATCCTCCTATACATCATACAGAAATGTACATCGAATGTAGCCTTATTACCACCTTCTTAACTTGCACTATCCCTTTTCACGTTCTAGATATTTTATGAAATCGTCCTACAACAATAGAAGTAAACTTCCCAGCAATCAATATACCTCGGTATTCTGTCGCTATGATTTATCTTCCGTATAGTCAATTATGCACAGCTAGCAGTTAACGAAACTGGGATGCAGTTGATTTTGATTGGTAATTTAGTACATAAATAGCTTGTGGCTCATAATTATTGTGTGTGTATTAATACTGTACACATGTAAAATAGTCATAAACTTTAAACACACGTAAATAAAAACAATATTGGGAAGATGGGAGCTAATTATTATTTTATTTTAAATTGGCAGTGGATTTCTGAGTGTGACAGTGTTGCTGGTAACGTCAATGTTTCTGTATTGCTTACTCCCCCCAAGTGGTAATGAGTGCTCACAGACCTACATTCATCCATAAATACACTCTTCATTATTGTCGATCCGACTCTGAACTCTTTGATGAAACACATTGATGGTAATAATTACGCCTTGTGTTAGCATGGTGTTAAAATCTGGGTATCACTTATTTTTTTTTTTAATCAGTGCTCCTTTATAAGTAGATCATGTACTTCATAGATCAAGCTAATATTGCCATGAGAATCACCCCACTGCGAATTGCGTATGGCCTATTAGCTCGGAGCAGCGTAATGGAAACCTACCCAGGATCTCGTCCTGTTTCTTCCTGCACGGTTCTGTGATTTCTAGCATTCATTGTTAGAAATACCACAAGCACTGAACAATATATCCAGCTCTTTAAAATTCTTTTGTAGTGTGAAACTATTGCCTTCAGTCAGATCTGATGGTCACCTGACGGAGCTTGTGGAAGATCTGGCCCCTTACTACTACACGCTCTTCATTGTTCATTTCTGGTGTTTCTCAATGCCGCTGAAGGGGAACGCCATATATGGGGAGCCTCCGTGCTAAAATGTAGAGTGGGTGATTGACGTAAGGAGCAACTTTGGTTGGGTGGGCAAAATTCATCTTAAGTACAGTAAGTCCCCAGGTGGACCATGTGATAGTAAGTGCAGACCATCAGTTTCCTGTGGTGGTGGTCTACTCTGTACTTCACTGTAGTTGGATATAATCAAAGCAGAATGATGGTAACCAGTGGGTTATCCTAGGGCGAGAATCCTGATGCCTGTTCATGCACAGCACGCACAGCATTTATTATGGTGGAAAATATTCCTACTGTGCAGAGAGCTACACTAGGGGAGCATGATCCCTATGAAGGGAATCCCCAAACCTCATCTGAGACACATGAAGGTAAGACAGTAGGACTTGGCTGTCCATAATCTGCTGAGACTGACTTCGTTTTCTCGCAGTCTTTTGAAATGAATGTTACCTAGCCATAGTTAGATCCAGGGTAGTCCCAAATGGGCGCTGGTGAGTTTCTCTAGCAGTTATTCCAAATTTAGCACCATGTAGCCATCAAAGGCGTCAATGGAATTTTAGTTCATTCAAGATCATGCACTGGTGGGAAGCCGGGGGCGGTGGGTGGATCGCCATCTATCAGGGTTTTGTTTTAATACACACTGAAGTAAGTGTGCCGGAGGGTAGCTAGGAAGTATGTCCTGGGGCTTCTGTAGTGCTATGAAAGACTATTTTGGAAAGATATTTTGTCTGTATTTGATGTCAAGGGAGGACCTGAGCTTGGGGACAAATGGGACATCTCAGTCCCTCCAGTATTTCCAAAGATTAACATGATGTATTTTAAGGGTTTGCTTTTCCCAAGCTGTCTGACATTGCAGTGCCAGTTACCTTTCTAGGATCTTATTTTCAGTAATTGGGACTAGTATCCATGCACTGTCTGCAAGGTAAACTCACACGCCCCGGTCATCTGCAGGTGGTCATGGGGGATGGGTTTGACATGAACCTGCATTGTGGCCACAGGTTGGATGATGCTGTCATGAGGAATAGGTTCCCGCTCCCTGGTTTTCTTGACAATCTGGAGCAAACCGCTGGGGTATCTCGCCATAGAGGAGTTAGAGCAGACAGGCCAGTGATGGCCTGAGTGCCTGTCTAACCCCAAACAGGAGGTCTGCCAGTAATTGGTCCCAGTTCCTTCCTTCTGGATCAGTGGGCTTCCATGGAGTCGCCTTGAGGGTTTTGTTGAAACAGTCCACCAAGTTGGGCTCCTTTAGCCTGTCAGGATGTCGCTAAGAATCAGCAGGCCGGACATTTGGCTGTGCTTGGCTCATTACATCACCAAGTGCACCTACAAGCTCTCCACCAAACTCTATGACTTTTTTACCTACATAACTTAGAAATTACATTATAAATGCTTAAATTGTTTGGTTCAATGTAAAAAGGACTATGAGGCAGTTTGTTGTACCAAAAGATTTTTTAAAGGTTGTTTTAAACTGTGCAATTTTCACTAGACCTATTTGGCTTAAGCAATCAACCACCTGCTTGATTCCTTTTAACGAAAACACTGACTGTTTGACAGCTGGAAAGGAGCATTATGCAGTAAATTAATTTTTTTAAAATACAGCCCTTCTTCAATTATAGTATGCTGTTTTTGTCTTTCATAGGAAATACAATAAGCTAGATTAATACATTTGGCAAAAGATGAAGCTTTATTAACACAGATGCTGCGAAGTGTATGGTTTGATCAAACAGTGGGGTATCTTGCACGCATCAGTGATGGAACAGAATCTGAGATAATTGTACCAAAATACCATGCGTTTCCAAATACCGAGAGTGTCTCAGCCATCTGTTAATCCAAGATAGCCTTTATAATAAACTAAATGTAGTATATCTCACTTAATAACACGAAGCCTGTCCAATGCAATGCAAGAGCCTACTTCATTACAGCAGGCTATTCAATTCTCTGTTTTAAAAAGTAAATAGAATGAAACTGTTTAATTTATGTTAAATCCCCATATTGAAATTGTAGCTAAGGCACCTCATAATAAATATTAGTGTTTTTTACAAGGTCACCATGGAAAGATTGCACTGGTGCATTACATTATGATAATCAGCAGTGTGGGGCTATAAGGAATAACCTGGATCTGCAGAGCTGAAGAAGAACACCGTCATTAAGTGTAATTTCTTATACAGATATACAATGGCTGTCAGATATGATCATACTCTTCTTATGATGTCTGAGTTTACTGACTAAGAAGTGCATGTTAATACCAGTGACAGTAATAATTTCTCAAATCTAAAACAGCCCAGAGTTTTCATCTGTTTATTTTTAAATGCTCTAAATAACATTTCTGACTGAATTCTAGGATCTAGTGCTTTGTCACTATGTAGCTAATGTTTTACATAAAGTGCATATACAGCTTTTGGAAAAGAAAAAAAAAGAAACCATTCTACAAAAAAAAAAATAATCTGCATTTTTAAATCCTGGTTTTACCCTGGTTCTGCTGGCAGAAGCTACACTGAGCAGCAGGCTGCTTCCAGGCTGAAAGTTTCTGAGACAGTAGTACACAGGAACAAGGTGAAGCAGGAGCAGGTAGAGGGGGGAAGCGACTTTCTAATGCCAGAGATGGCCGGTAAGTTGTCCGACGGTGGATTGTTCTTGCGAATAGGAGGATGACATCAAGTGACCTTCAAACAGAATAGGAAACATTAAGTGGTGTGACATGCACAGCTAGGACAGTTAGTATCAGGCTCCTAGAAGCAGGACTGAAGTCCCAAAAAGCGAGGAAGAATCCCTTAATCAATGAGAAGCAGGGAGCCAGGCTAGAGTTTGCAAAACAAATGTGTATGTGCTTGTGTGTGTGTGTCTATATATATATTATTCACAGACACACTGAGCACCTGTGGTCTCTTAATTTTTTTCCAGAGCTTTATCTGTAATATACTGTATATTTGCTAAATAGTGAGTGCTTTGACATTTGCATTATATACTGCTATTATTGCATTACAGTAATCACAATGCCACAGAGAACAACATTTAGGATTCAGTTTTCTGCAAATCAACATCCTTACCCCTTACCCCCAACTGCATTTTCAAAGAAAATTTAAAGGCCTTTTACAAGAGACCTAAGATATTGGTTTAATGTCGAACGTCTGCCACTCAGGAAATGCGAGTTCCAGTAGAAGGATCTTCATCATGGCACCGCGGACGGTGACAATTTTTCAATCGTGAAGGGGAATCACCACAGGCAGAAATGAAAACCAGCCCCTGTGTGGCATAACTGAAATTCGTGAGAGAGTCAAGTTCTGGCACATGTGACTCGATTGCTTATTTTATCAGCTGAAATTGCCCCCACTGACCTTTTTCTAGATATTACACTGACCCAGTTTGGCCTATATGTGAGAGGAATTCCGTATGTTAGCCTTCATACTGTAGATCAAGTGAGGAGTATGGAAATTAACCACCAGGTTTTGTTAGTGTTATGCATATTGGCACATACAAGTAAAAAGTATTATTCTCCTCAGCCTGGCAGACAGGTTTTTCCTCACATAAAAAGCCGAAAGACTGAGAGATGAAGGCCAGACGTTTCCAAAGTTGATGCAGAGAAACAGTAATCGCAAAAATAATCAAACAGTGAACATCAGAGCTCCGCAGCATCGGAATTACATACCTTTTCCCTCTCCTCTGACCACAGTGCTGGGATCTATTACCGCATCCCTGTCAGATGATACCTGTTACTTACTTTCCAGCCTTGCGCTCGCCGCCAAAGTGCTAGCCAACCACTGGTCTTAATAGGGATGTCAAAATATAAACCCAAAATAAAAGATTTAGTAGACACTCTCTAGCTTTGTTCCTGCTGCAGTAGATGTTTTTATTGAGCTGCACATTTAATATATTGCCTTTTTGCTACTTTTAATCTCTAAATCTAATATATTAATGTCTTCCAAATATACATTAGCTTGCCAGTGTATAATGCCAAGCTCCGTATTGTATACATGATCAAGCTGCAACCATGAATTGACTGATTTGGCCACATGTATGTACTGTATCCTAGCTATCCTCTGCCGCGATAGCGCTGATTGTTTATTTAGTCGCTTTGCCCAGTTCCCTCACACTGGGGATCCGGCTGATGCTTTGGTTTGTGCTTTGCTACGCGGTTTGTCAGATATAGACGGTACCATTAGTGTGACAGTGTTTCATTCGCCTCTTTCCTCTCGTCCTCAGAATATAGGCAGATTATTACAAATGACTCCTCCATAATGGATTTCGACATGTTGTGCTGACAATATTTATTAGTAATAATGCCATAATAATGCTTTCTTTATAATATTTGCCTTATTTTCAGTGGAATGCTTTTTACAGCCCAGTTGCAGTGAGTACAGTGATATTTATGGGGGCAGTTCTACAGCGTTTTTGTCTATTTCTCTGTCGCTTGCAGCAGTTTCTACCTCTGCATGTTAAGTTTATCAATTCGACATTCTCACTTGGCGGTTTCTTCCCTTTTTTTTCTTCATTTATGTAACATCGCTCCTTTGAACGTCACACTGCAGCCCGCATTGCCTTCGGAAAGCCTTTGATTGCTACACAACACAATTTCCCAAGCCACAATTTTTCATGTGTATAATGTGTGTGTCTATATGAGATTTAATTTTTTACATAAGCAATTAACATTGCGCCGTTGTAAAAATTGCGTGGACTTTTAAAACATGGGACTGGGTTTAATTAGACTATGGTTAAATGAATCAGCACAGTTGCTCTCTTGCTGTTTAGAGCTCAGTCCTGCCAAAGCTTTTCATACACTCTGAGTGAATTCTGCTGTTCAAATGTGAAATGCAAAGTGTATATATATATAGATATATATATATATGCAAACATGTTTCCTATTCTTAGTATAAAAAAACAAATTCTGAGGAAACTTTCAGTGGACAAATACTGCAAGCCAAGAACAATGTGATTTATGCTGTTATATTTTTCCTTTTTTTTCTTCTAGCAAATGAACAATAAATACAGGGGTGAAAGAAAAAATATTATATATTGACATTCTTTGTCAAATTACTCTGTATCCTTGTCTTATACGTTCACCAGATTGTGTTATTTTGAAATATGTTTATTAGTCAAAGCTATAAAATACATCAGCCGTACAGAAGTGTTCGAGAGGTTGGAAGTATTGTTGAATCCGCTGGGGTTGGGGGCAGGAATGTAGAGATTCAATGTAACAGGCAGTGGGATTTTCAGACTTGGTTTGTATAATCTGAGGCTATATCAATAGAGATGATATTCAAATCTGTGATGCACTAGTGTGCTGCTCATGTTCTTCTCCTGGTCACTGAGATGCTGGTCTCTGTGGGTGGATGCACTGGGATGCAAAGGCATAACCATGGCTGCTAGATTCAGTTTACTTGTAGATGCATGTGTTACTTTCTGTACGAATTCTGTTATGGGTCCAGGTATGCTCCCTATCACATTTATATGCAGTCAGGTCTTCTGCCCACGAACTCGCTGACATCTCATTGGCTCAGGCGAACAACGAATGAAGAGCCTTTGCTTCATCTGTGTCCTCTGAATAAATAATGTATAAGAAACTTTCAAGTGTCTATTAGCTTTGAAGGCCAGGATGGAGTGAGATCTGCTGATTCCACATTGGCAGATTCCTCAGGCTGGGTCAGCTTAGTTGGGGAGTGGTCATGGACAGGATGTTTGAGGTTTAGCCTCAGATTCTCGTTTCGACTGAGGTTAGAATTCCGACTGGGCAACTCGAAGACAAACTGTCTTCTTTTTAAGCCTCTCCTGTTTTTTTTTCTTTTTTTTTTTTGCAGCTGACTGCATCATTGTCATGGTGATATACAAACTTCTTCCCCCACTCTGAGCTTTTTTGGCAGAATATAGCAGGTTTTTGTTTGAGAACTCTCTGTAATGTGCACCATTCATCTTCTCATCAGTCTTGACAGGGCTGCCTGTCCCCACTGCTGAAAAGCATCCCCGTAACATGCTGCCGTATTTTAGAGTAGGGGTTTGTGTTACCGGGCTGGTGCACAGTGTTCGATTTGGGTCATATATACTGCCTCGCATTCGGGGCCAAAAAGTTCTGCTTTTGTCTCGTCAGACCACAAAACTTTCCGTGGCATCTCCGCAGCATCTCCTCCAGACGCCAAGGCGGCGAGCCTGAGGATGTGCTCCATCTTCCGCCAGGACTTCTGCGCGGCCCTCCCGATAAAGGCCCTTTTTTCGTGGACTTGGAGGTGGTTGACCTAAGGACACTGTCGGTCGCAGTCACTGAGATCTGAAGCTTCCTCTGTGCCACAGCTGGTCTTGCCATAGCCTCTCTGATAAGTGCCTTGTTTGCCCGGAAGCTCGTCTTGGGGGTGGCGGAAGGGGCCAGCAGGGGGGGCTTGATCTAGGCTGCATGTCTCTGCTTTCATACTCCTGTCACCTCTGTGGCAATGCATTGCGCTTAGCTCCAAGGGACCTTCAATGGCTTCGCAATGGTATTGAAACCCTGTAGCCTTAGGTTGGTGCCACTCTTTAATCATCTGTCTGATTTGTCTCGAATGCTCTTTCATCCTCATGTTCAGTCATTTTCAGTCTTTTTTTCTACCATGCCGTAGGGTTTTTTATATATATATATATATATATATTAGGGCTGTCAGAATTGACGCGTTAACGCAGATTAATCCAGCATCGTGATTAATCTGATTAAAAATATTAACGCATTTAACCCATCTGC
>JAODKN010000046.1:7101174-7112608 GCA_026774425.1 Petrocephalus zakoni
TTAATCACGATGCTGGATTAATCCGCGTTAACGCGTCAATTTTGACAGCCCTAATATATATATATATATATATATATATATATATATATGTATAGACACACACATATGCCGGACGAAAATAGGTGATGCTTTTATTATACCGGTGGAATAAATCAACAAATTGCGTTGCTTTTAAGGTTATGCCATGCACTGGGACAAGTTTGAGCTTGGAGGTTCAAAGGCTATGACTATTTTGTACCTATTTCTTTTTTTATTTTTGGGAAATTGAACACTTCATATTCAGCTGACAAGATGGACCAAGATGTGGATCGGGGTGGAAGAAACATCTTACTTCAGTCTGTTTCTTATTCTGTGGTGAAATGTGCAGAACAAAAGGACCTAGGACTAGGAGTACTTTGTTAAGGCGATGGTAAATTCCGTCAAATTTATTTCACAAATGTTTAGATGATATTAATTGGCAGAAGGCTGGACAGCCACATGATATACTAAGTTATACTTTTATTACTTTTGGCATAAAAATGCTGCATAATGAGATATTAAATAAGGAATTCAATATACACAAAGAATTATTATAGAAAAAGTAATTTGTTTTTCTTTCCTGGAAATGACATGCATCTCTCTTGCTGCCACTTCCAAAGTGAAATAATGAAAAATCTATCTTCTCGTAAACCACACACCAGTAGAAAGCAGAGGTGGACCTTACAGCGAATCTTTTATTATTAGAATAGAAGCCCCTAAATGAAAAATTCCCAGGATGCCTTGCGATTGGGGAATCGAGCAGCGGGACATCTTTTTTCATTTACCCGCTGTTTCGAAATCTGCCCTTGCAAACAGTCAAGTGTCACAAGCAAATTTTATGACTGATAAATCATGTCTTTGTTAATCTCGCAATGGCAAACAGCCAGATGATTGGACGTAAAGTTCCTCTCAGCCTCCTGCTTTAATAGTCTCAGTACTATGGCTTTCCCCGCCTCTTACCATCCTAGTTTCACAACAATGCAGTAATCGCTGCTATGCTACGTTGCTGAAATGCATTAGAGAAAACTTTGTGACTAGCCTTTTTGTTACTGCAAACTGACGTGGCAATTGCAAGAAATAAGTAAATACGTAAAATACGCCACAGTTTTACTCATATTCATTATTCTTGTCCGAAAAAAATTCTAGAAACAATAACATCAGTCTGCACTGGTACTTCACAGCTCTCAGACTGTTGGACTGCTATGGATCAAATTGTCAGGCTGAAGTGGCTGGAAGATTAAATCCAAGGAAGTATCATCGGACAACAAAATCCTTTGAACTGAAGACTAATAAAAATGACAAGAGGCCCACATATTATATTATAAGATAAGATACTTGTAGTGTGCTGTATATGTTTCGCCTTTGATGCAGCAAGTCCGTGCTACGAATCCGGTGCAGATCTCATACGACATGAGAATGAAAAGCAGACACTCATGAGGGGCTGAAGGCGAATAGCTGTATGAAAGACAAACACAGCTAGCGCTCAGTCTCCGCCGTACGGAGCGAATGCGCTGTAGGCCCCGAAACGGGCATACTTACATAAACACAAGGTTACTTACTAGGTATGATCTCCTTTGTAGATGAGCAACCTCAACATCCTGTGTATTTTATCCATCCATTGGCCAGCTCCAATAATTATTGCTCTAGAGCAATTATTGAAGGTTGGGCATTTTACAGTAACTTAATTGGGCCTTTTGGCAACCTCTTTCAGGGTTCAGCTTTTGAATGGAAAACACAATACAGACACATGCCGCCAGGTGAGCTGGAACTTAAGTCCCTTATCTTACATCTCCCAAATGATCCGTCTGCCTTGCTTTCATACTGAGAAAATCCTCTTACTTCATTCTTGAAATGACTACTACCCTGTCCTTTTCAGAATGGCTAGCTTTCAGATAGACCCATTAAACAAGCCAGTACGGGGTATCGTCTGTGAAAATAGCCCTTTGTGGCCACACGGCTCTGCATGCTGGAGACGTCTCTCCAGGACGGCACAGGTGTTTGAGATTATCCAGCCATTCATCCGCTCGCTGCACACCTGTCCCCCTGTATCTTAGAGTGAATTCCCTCATGAAATATTGCCTCTCCTATATACTGACTTACCTGTTCGCTTGTTTATGTTGCGGAGAAATACTTAAGTATGAAACCATTCCTAATAAATGCACTTCTTAAAATTGAAATTAATGGAGTAATTAATGGGATAACTTGATTACAGAAATTGTTTATAATTGGGTATAAGGATCAGTGTGCGGTTTGGCAGGTTCATGATCAGAAGGTCGCCGGTTTACATACCATGCTTGGCAGAATGGTTCAGGTCCAAGGGTGCTGGATAAATTGCTGTGCTCTGTTGCTCTGCTGTTCTAACCTGTATATGTGATCTTAAAAGACTGATAGGTTTCCTCATACAAATGACAATAAAGCTTCATTTTTGTCATTGTAGAATTACTGTGGAGCCCCTAAAGGGATAGGGTTGGAAAATATTGTTAATAACAGTTTTGCGTTCCCTTGCAAAGCGTTTGTGTTTCCATGCAATTGCGTTCCCTTGCAGCTCTTACACGGTCCCTCGCAATCCAGTCCTGTGACCTATACTTTCTGAAAACTCGCTGGCTGCTGTCACACATTGCGACAGATCCAGTGGTAATGGATCACCTTATGGATTTTTACTTCTGGACTGGGTGTAAAAGTCACAGAAATAGGGGCATAAGAAATGGGGAGAGATCTATCTAATCTAAGTAGTTGGTGAAAATGGCGTGGCGGTGCTCTGCCTCCAGGGCCGTCAGCGGCACACGGTACCAGGCTCATGGGCCGTCAGCGGCACACGTCAGCGGCACGCGGCACCAGACACATGGGCCATCAGCGGCACGCGGCACCAGACACATGGGCCGTCAGCGGCACACGTCAGAGGCACGCGGCACCAGACACATGGGCCGTCAGCGGCACACGGCACCAGGCACATGGGCTGTCAGTGGCACACGGTACCAGGCCCATGGGCCGTCAGCGGCACACGGCACCAGGCACATGGGCCGTCAGCGGCACACGGTACCAGGCCCATGGGCCGTCAGCGGCACACGGCACCAGGCACATGGGCGCAGCCATTGATTTGCCCATTAAAATTATGCTGCCCCAATCTTCCATGATGCTTTGGCACAGGAGGTGGTGACCATGGGGGGGTATTCCCCGAAATATTGCATTTGGACTCATTCATCCCCCCAGATAAATAGACCTTTGTCCTTCAGTTGTGCCCGCTGATACCACTACACTGCTGCACAGAAATAGCAGTGACGCTTTCCTCTGTTTGTCATATGGCCTCATGCAACATTGTGGCAAAGAAGTGGATGCCAGTCACGTCTATGGCGAGGGTAAATGCAGGGCAGGGGAGCAGTGGGGGCGTGGATGTCCTGGCTGCTGGGGGGTGCCGGGGGTGGGGAGGTCACATTTTGGTAGGGGGTAGAGTTTGCCAACCCTGTCCTTTTAGGGGCCCCATATGTTAACAAGGTTCTATTCATAATTAACACATTTTTACTGTTCCTTGCATGATACTTTAATTTATTTGTAATGCCAAATAAAGTGTGTCAGAAATATTCCTATCGATATCATTTCAAACAGATACAGGCAGAGACATTGGAATCCTACGTTTTTACTTATACACATTTCCTGCCCGGGTTTCTTAAGCTGACCTTATTTCTCTCAGAGCCACCATAGGGTTTTACATCCTGCTCCAGCCATCCTCTCCTCTGCTCTCTGCTGTCCGCAGGCCTTTTCCACTGGCTGTCATGTTCCTGTATGGGCTTGTTCTTAATTTCCTTCCTGCCCCCCCCCCCCCCCGCCCCCGTAATCTTTTAAGAGCTTTCGGCTAATAATGTTGGAAAGGGTGCTCTTTAAAAATACCTCTGCCCAAATTAATTGAATAGTTACTGTGTCAAAGGGGAGAGGGGTTGGAGTTTCCTGAGTGGCTGCTTCTACCCCCCTTTGTCTCTGCTGGCTCTGCTCACCCTGAAAAGCCATTGACCGCTACTAGATATTACAAGAAGTCAGGCTTTTGGCTTTAGTGAAGCCTTTTCTTAAAAAAAGAAAAAAAATATTCTGAAAGGTTGAATAACCACAGTAGTTTTCTTAAAATCAGGATGACATGTAGCACAGTGGTCTTATACAATTTTTTTCTTAATATTTTTTTTTACTGTGGAGCTCTCAGGGGGGGTGACGGGAACATTTAAGGGTCTATTTTTCTGCATACGAAATGCAGTTAGCCAAAGTCTGCAATTTTATCCTTATTTTCCTTATTAATAATAATCCTTATTTTAACTGAATCTTATCAATTAATTCAATGCAATGACGCGCAGTGGGATTGTCGTATATTCCACAAGGTACCACATTAAGCTACTTAATATGCAGTCAACTGTCTAGGTGCCTATGGCCAGTTGGCACTGACCAGGATTGAGCATTTTACCTAGTTATTGTTGCTGTGACCCCAGCCTGCAGGTAATGATCCACCTCTCACCAGACTGTGCACCTTTATAATGAGACACCATGAATGCCTTCTGCCTGTAACGCTACACCTAGTGCAGTCCCGTCACACCATTTCTGTACTGTCACTGAATGGAAATCTAGAAGTCACTCCTGACAGTTTCCCGTCTGCTGCCTCTGTCTGAGATTGGTAAAGCGCAAAAAAAACTAATTTTATCACAATCTGTGTAACTGTATCACATTGTAGTTGAGCATGATGGAAACATATATGTTCTGTTAACATGAGACATCCAAGCTATTACATTGCTAATGATCTGATACATTAAACCTACATATGAAGTGACTATTAATACGATGCAATATGATTCACCCCCTTGAGATGTAGAGTAACTTAACACCATGCGATTCAACACAATAGAATGTGCTGCAAAAGAGTGTGGTGCTATGCAATTCAGCACCGCACAGATAGTTTGCTCTACTGCTTCAGAAGAATCAAACTAACTTAAAAACTGCCATTTTTACTTCACATATTTTTGTCTCTAGTACTACAGCTCTGTAAGCGTTGTTTATTAATCAATCAATCGGATTTTACCAATGCAAAAAGGTTAGAAACTTTCACCCCTGGTACCTGGTGCACATTTTGGGGCAGTTGCATCGTGAACTTTTATGCCAGTGCCCCGATGCGTTTTGGTGACTCTACCTGCCCCAAAAATAAGCCTATAGTGCTGTCTTGAAAGCATTACACATATTTCACATTTTACTACATGGAATTGACCCTGTCATATGACACAACTAGCGCCATGAACTGACAGCACACGGCTCACAGGTTTATGTGAAATGCAAGCTGGAGAGACTGTCTGTCTTCCACTGGAGACACACCAACATTCAATTAAAAAGTTCATACTGCTAAAATGGATCACCCAGAAGCATTGCTTACACAAGCTATCCCTCCAAGAATTACAGACTATACCATCCATCCATCTATCTATCCATCCATTCATCCATCCATCCATTTTCTGCCGCTTATCCGAGGTCAGGTTCCTGGGGCAACAGCCTTAGCTGGGATTCCTAGACCTCCCTCTCCCCAGCTACCTCCTCCAGTCAACCAGGGGAATACCAAGGTGTTCCCAGGCCAGCCGGGAGATGCAATCGCTCCAGAGTGACCTGAGACTGCCCCGGGGCCTGCTCCTGGTTAAACATGCCTGAAATACCTCCCTGGGGAGACATCCAGGAGGCCTCCTAGATAGATGCCCAAACCACCTCAACTGGCTCCTTTTGACACGGAGGAGCAGTAGCTCTACTTTGAGCCCCGCCCGGATGTCCGAGCTCCTCACCCTATCTCTAAGGCTGAGCCCAGCCACCCTGCGTGGGAAGCTCATTTCTGCCTCTTGTATCCGCGATCTCATTCTATCGGTCACTACCCAGAGCCCATGACCATAGTGGTAAGGGCAGGAACGTGAATTGACCGGTAAATCGAAAAAATATACCAAGGTAGGGAATTTGTTGTGAAGAACATTCACACAAATCTAAAATGTATCACCCAAAAAATGTTGCTAGGAGCAGCTATATTGCAAGGAGTAGTAAATAAGCCACAAATGGCGATTTCTTGGCGCGTAAGACAGAAACGTAGATAAGAAGACTAAATAAAGCGTGCTTGTTGACAAAATGACCTTTGCAGAGCTCCCCTCCCTCTGGGTCTACAGAAACCCAAGAGAAGAGCTTTAAAGATGGGCACAGCAAGTCAGAGACAGAGATCGAATGTGTGGAAATGCCCCTAACGAGAGTGTGAAGCCACAGTGCGGCAACTATAGAGGAGACCGATTTTCTAAAAAGGACTGTAATCACTGAACAGCAGAGCACCGCGGCCTGGGACGCCAAGAGGCTACAACCGCATCTCAACGCGGTTACCTCCTACCCATACAATAACCAATCTCTGTCGCACTGTGTTTCGAGGCCAGCCAAGTGCCTGTAAAAAGCTATGCGTAATCCTCCAAATAATCAGTAAAATCACACTGAAGCGCAAAATATATGTAGGGTAGAAAGTGACCACAGTACTTTTTTTGTGTTTTGCCCACAAACGTCTATGAATTATAGAAGCAGTTGGTGCAGTATGGTGGCTATGAGTGTTTTATGAGTGGCCTGAGTACTTTCTTTAGTTAATTGTGTACTGTGGTGTTTTGCTTAGTGTATATCACAGGAAACCTCTTCCAGAGTTTGTCTGTAGGGACTGGTGTCCTCGAATGGGATGGTTGTGGAGTTGTAGAAATTCCTCACCCTTTCCAGGACAGCGGACATGCATCAGGTTGTGCAATCTTGCTAAAAATTGCATAACGGATGAAGCTGAACTGACATTTGCCAGAAACGCTCTGGGGAGAAAGTAATTTTCGAAACGACAAATTCGAAAACGTGTTTTCCTGATGAAAGCTGTAGAGAACACATTCCTGACAGACTTAAGCAGAGATTCCTGAAACTTGCTGTGCTCTCTTGTTTGTGTGACTATTCAACACTAATGAGATGCAGAATTGGAGTATAGAAAACACGTCAGTTGAAAGAAGCCAACCCTTTATTTGAGAAATGGGTCACATTTGTGATTTAATGATCACAACCTAGAGGTCCGCTCAGTAGTAAATAGCCTCCCTACTGACACGATTAATGTTTTCACCCTTGGAAACGCTGAATTACACGTACCACGAAATCTCTGTTCCGGCCTTGGCGGATAGTTTTGCCTGTATCAGTGATTGCAGGACCTGGGAAAATGTGTTTTCGCCATCGTTAATCTATTCGTTAATCTGTTTATAAGAGAAACTTTAAAAATCTTCCTGGATCAGTATTGTTGGTATTACTCAGATGCACTAGTTGAAATATGACATTGATGAAACGTCACTTTGTTTTTGAGGAAATACCCCATTGTTTTGCATCTAGAACGTAATTCTGTTGTGCAGCATTGCAAGCGGTGAATTAAAGTAAACAAAACAAAATGAATAAATTTAAATAAGGGATGTTTTCTTATTATTTATTAATGGGGTGCATATCTTATGTCTAACACCCCCTCAGCAAGTCACAACCCAAATCTGTTCTGTCGCATTGACATAAATACATGAAGTTACACTGTAAATTACAAGAAAAGTTATAAAAAAACAACTCATCCTGTTACATCCTGTTCATTCATTCAAGACACGGGTTCAGAGTTCAGCAGTTTTGATAGGAAATACTGTCTAGGCATTGAAATATTTCTTATAAAAAATTGATGCATCCTCCAGTATTGAGATTGGTCACATGAGACCCATTTCTGTTCCCAGAAGTGACCGAAAACTGTGCCTGATAAACAAAAGGTGTGGAATTTCCAGTCAAATGAGGAAATGTGCTTTTGAACGAAATTGTTCTCCAGTGAAGAATTATCATTCTTATTTGCATAAACTGAGACCTGTCATTTTATTTTACCTAATAAAGTCCACGAGGGTATGCTACAGTCATACTGGTCTCATGATTAAGCTTTTCCCGTCACAGATTAGAGTGTTATCTTTGGGTTTGTCAGGATGTCATGTTGATGTTTATCAAGTGTAGCCAGAGGACTTTCCATGACTGATAAAACCAGGAGACATTAAGTGGAAAGACATTTTCAAGAACCCAGCATAAGCATTGTCTGCCCGAGTCTGTATGACACCTGCTTACGTTTAGCCCAGTCACATAGAATCATGTCACAGGCACAAAGAGCACGGGGAGAGAACACTCCACCTGCCGCTTTTCATTTCAGTACTTAGTGACGGGACTTTCTCCATTTAACTCCGCATTCAAAGCCAACCCATTCTGCAGGAGTGCACCATTTTTTATACAATAAAATGCCACCCTCCTAAGCACGTTGGACAGGGTGCCAGCCCATTGGGTTTTTCAGAATCGCCAAATCGTGTAACCGTATTTTTTCTGGGCTGCAGGAAAAGACCGGAGTACTCGGAAAATATCGACATAAGGTCCACACACAGCGAGCTAGAGGCTGAGTTTGAATCCCCAGCCTCAGAGGTATCGGCCTACAGCCTTATCCCCCCTGGGTATACCCCAGCCTGATGGTCCCTAGGTATACCCCAGCCTGATGCCCCCTGGGTATACCCCAGCCTTATGCCCCCTGGGTATACCCCAGCCTTATGCCCCCTGGGTATAGCCCAGCCTGATGCCCCCTGGGTATAGCCCAGCCTGATGCCCCCTGTGTATACCCCAGCCTTATGCCCCCTGGGTATAGCCCAGCCTGATGCACCCTGGGTATAGCCCAGCCTGATGCCCCCTGTGTATACCCCAGCCTTATGCCCCCTGGGTATAGCCCAGCCTTATTCCCCCTGGGTATACCCCAGCCTGATGGTCCCTAGGTATACCCCAGCCTGATGCCCCCTGGGTATACCCCAGCCTGATGGTCCCTAGGTACCCCAGCCTTATTCCCCATGGGTATACCCCAGCCTGATGGAACCTGGGAGTACCCCAGCCTGATGGCCCCTGGGTATAGCCCAGCCTTATGGCCCCTGGGTATACTCCAGCCTTATGGACCCTGGGTATACCCCAGCCTTATTCCCCCTGGGTATAGCCCTGCCTTATTCCCCATGGGTATACCCCAGCCTGATGGAACCTGGGAGTACCCCAGCCTGATGGCCCCTGGGTATACCCCAGCCTTATGCTTCCTGGGTATAGCCCAGCCTTATGGCCCCTGGGTATACCCCCAGCTTTATGCCTCCTGGGTATACCCCAACCTTATGCCCCCTGGGTATTGCATTATTCCTTCTGGGTATACCATTGCTTTATGCCTCGTCTGTATACCCCAGCATTATAAAGTACCCTCTGAGTATACCCTAGCTTTATGCCTCCTCTGTATACCTTTTGGCCCCTGGGTATACTTCAGCATTATACTCTCTGGGTATACCTCAGTCTTGTGGCCCCTGGGTATACTTCAGCATTATACCCTCTGGGTATAGCCCAGCCTTGTGGCCTCTGGGTATACCCCAGCCTTGTGGCCCCTGTGTATAGCCCAGCATTATACCCTCTGGGTACAGCCCAGCCTTGTGGTCCCTGGGTATAGCCCAGCCTTAACCTAGCATGGATTAGACTCTTGGCCCACTGTGATCCTGGATAGATATATAAAATATTATAATTACACATTAAAATGTTACACTGTAACCCTGCAATAGCAGAATGGTTATGGGAGAGGAAAGGTCATATACTGTACACATGTAAACTTTGCTTTAATACCATTATAATGTTTTGCTCTGTTCTTCACATCAGGCATTATATCTAGATTTCCTGGTATTGCCCACTGTGGATTTTTAAGCCAAATAAACACTTTTAAGTTGCCTAAGGTTCGTACGTAAGGTGAGAATCTCGCTCATCTGTCAGCTTAAAGCTGGGGTGTCTCGTACAAGGCGGGCACCAAAGCCTGGCTTGTTAGCCTCTGTCCTTCATGCTGTCCTGTCAATTCCAGATGCACTAAGGCACACTTCACAGGAGGAAGGAAGTAACCTTAGCAGATACATGAAAGATATTCTAACACAGCGAGGAGTTACAAACAAATTATTCACCAGATCATGTCTGCCGTGTGTCGAACAGGTCTTGCTAAACTCTTTGAAGTTTATGTCCGGATTACCAATGCAGTACCAGAGGAGGGAATTAAGTATGCCAGAGGGAATGACTGCCCTTCTTGTCATTAACGGACGCTTTAATTGCAGGGGGGAGCCACGATGACGGCAGACTACAGTTTTTAGGCTACGATCGTAAAGCTGAATAGTAAAGCTGAATAATGAGCACTTTGCCTCATTTACCCCATTTTATACAAAGTGTTAAATTTCAGAAGCATTATTCTCTGCCTGAAAGCAAATACACTGTGGTAATCACAGATAAGTTTAATAACGTGGCTACAAAGGATTCCGGAATGAGGCTATGTAAATGCGAATGCTTTCCCTGTCGCCGCCCGTGCCCGCGCGGAGCGCGCGGCGTTTGGTACCCGCGCCGCGTTCCCGTGCGCCGCGCGAGGCTGTCGGAGCCTCCCGAGCGTGTCACGCCCATTATGCGCTGCGGAATGCGAACGGGAGCAAATGCGGGCGAGCTGAAGCTATGCAAGTGCTGCCCATTAGACAGGGTTTGGGCGAACGCAGTCGTGAGCAGCCTTTCAATTCAGTATAATTATCGGGGTGGGGGGGGGGTTATTTAATCATAATATACATACCCTTGTTTATGTTAAGCATCTATTATTCCTCACCCCCTGCATGGTACACTATTTCTCTCCCTCTCTCACACTCTCAATACTATTTTTTATGTAATAGGCTATTCTTGCACTCAATTAATGTTGGAAGCTCTGCGATCTGATTCTTTATATCTGATTGGCTTGTTAGTGCGAGGGCCAGTTTTATAATGGCTTATTTAATGAATATTCAAACACCCCTCCTTGGCTTTGATTTGCTGCTGGCTGCGATCCCCTTCTGCTGAGCACGAGGACGACGCCAACCTGTTTGACAGATTGTCGGTCCTGGCTGGATCGCCGTGGGTCACGGCTCGGAAGACCCACGCGAGCGGTGATCAGTCACACGTGGCGCGGACGTCTTTATTCCACTCGTGACCCGTGTCGAGTGGGACCGCTCCAGTGGTCACCTCCCAGTTCCTATAGGGTCATTTGTGGGAAGATGACATTACTGACCAAGAGCCAGTGACACTCCTTCCTAAGGAGGCTGCCTGTCTGTGTGTGTGTGTGTGTGTGTGGGTGTGTGTGTGTCTGTGTGTGTGTGTGTGTGTGTGTGTGTGTGTGCCACCATCTCGCTCAGTCACGGAACAAACTTCAGCAAGATACTACATAACAGTTCACGCCACAACCTGATGGGTATGAATGGACGCCCTCCAACTCGTTCACTAAGAGGGACCTTACATAGAGAAGAGAGCGTCATGATTATCAGCTAACATCTACGCACTGATTTCTGGTTTTAAGGTT
>JAODKN010000046.1:7134790-7147763 GCA_026774425.1 Petrocephalus zakoni
GGGCCATGGCAAGGTCTAATTTGGACATAAGGAGGCGGAGCTGGGCCATGGCAAGGTCTAATTTGGACATAAGGAGGCGGAGCTGGGCCATGGCAAGGTCCAATTTGGACATAAGGAGGCGGAGCTGGGCCATGGCAAGGTCTAATTTGGACATAAGGAGGCGGAGTTGGGCCATGGCAAGGTCTAATTTGCACATAAGGAGGCAGAGTTGGAATGTATAGCGATTGCAAATACAACAAGAAAGCAGTGATTTATAAAATTGGTTTGACTTGTATCTCATTACAGACAGTATTACCGCAGGATATTTAATGTTTTTGTTTGGTCAGTTTTATTTCATTAATACATATACAGCCAATCCTGCCATTCTGGCCTGTGACACATTCCAAAAAATACATCGGGCTGGGGGCATTTTAGAATGTAGAATAATTCAGCAACGGTATTATTTGAAACAGGTCATGTCAACAGGCGATTGCAATCATGATTTGGTACAAATGCAGCATCCAGGAAAGGACTAGTCCTTGAGGGGCAAAAATGGACTGAAGATCTCTGATCTGAACTAAAATCATTGAAATGTCTAAAAACATTGTTTCTCAAAGAAAAATAGGAAGGAATTTGGATATAGCGCCACCTATGGTGCGTAACATAATTAAAAGATTCAAGGGGAATGGAGGGGTTTCAGGTCATAAAGGCCAAGACCGTCAAACTAAACTGAATAACTATGTTCTTCAATCCTGGTTTTGCTGGTAACCCGTCATTCATCTATAATCGATATAGCCACTTGGGCTTAGGATTACTTTGCCAAACCTCTGTCAAGCACTACGATACGTAGCTGCACTCGCAAATGCCATACAAAATGTTACAGTGCCAAAAGGGAGCCTTATGTTAACGGTTAACCGTGTCCAGAAGTGCCGGGGACTTCTCTGGGCTTGGTGGCATCTGGGGTGGCACCGTGGGAATGTGTATTGTGGTAAGAGTAATCAATATTTCAAGTCTTTCATGGAAGAAACGGATGTCGTGTGCATTGGACCGAAGAGAAAATGGACCGCCCAGACTGTCACCAGTAACAAGTCCCAAAACCAGGGTCGTAGCAGTGCCTTTGGCAAAGGAGCCGTCATTGTACCTTTAAGGCACCATTCATGCTGAAAAGTACATAGAGGTTTTGGAGGAACATGTGCTGCCCTTAAGACAACATCTTTCCCAGGGACGCCCATGCGTGTTTCAGCAGTACGCTGCAAAGCCGCATTCTGCGCGCTTTTGGAAGGCATGGCCGCCAGGAAGAGGGTGCGGGTGCTGGAGGGGCCTGCCTGCAGTCCTGCCCTGTGCCCAGCGGAGGAGGTGACATGCAGGATGTGACAGCGCAGACCCCGCACTGCTGCACACCTGTAGGTGTCTTCGCTGAGAGAATGGGACAAACGTACGCGGAAACGCTTCAGCGCTTGGCGTGCTCAGTCCATAAACGTCTTTTCGGACTAGAAACGTTAAAAACTAGTTAATGCTATACTGTCCCAACTTTTTTGTGCTGCTGTGTTGTTTGCAATGTAATTTAGGTCAAAGGTCATTTACAAGCCAGTTTTTTGTTTTTCATTCCCTCCATTTTTAAAACAGCAGATCGGTAAATGATGCATTTTAAGGAAACTGTTTCCTCAAAAGGTTGATGCTGTTGTTGTTGTTATTATCTGTAATAATAATATTAATAGACATATTTTAATTTTATGATTTGTCTGTGTGGGATTAGTCATTTCCAGGGACCAGAATTAGGCTGAGATCTATAGCGTGAGCGTCAGCCAATTGCTGTATGTTAGGGAGCCGTTACGTATGTTACGATTAAATAGATGATTTACATCTCCATCTGTGCCACTTGTAAGCGTACGCGTGCAGGTGACAGTGCCTGTCCTAAGTGTAAATGATCAGCGAGCACATGCACAGGAAGGCGCTGGGAGTACTGGGAAGGTGATCCGGCCTTTAGACATTTCTGCTGAAAGCTGTAATTATGACGGGAACGCCAGGTGTCTGATATTGCAAATGTGTCGCTTCCATTTCCCCCCCCCATCAGAACACCAAGAGGGCCCCTTTGCAAGACAAACAATCTGTTTTATTTCAAAGAGTGAGGTGTCAATAGATTGTCAGATCAGCAGGGAACCGCTGGTGGACTGCTGGGAAGGATAATGTAATAATCTCCATATGGGAACGCGGCAAAAACAGCGTACAGTTTCCTGGTTAGTAGAGCAAATGTTGTTATGAATGAGGCAGAACCAGAGAAGGAGAAACGGAGATCACTGATACAATACATTTACAGTTCCCTTAAACAGTTCCCAGTACATTTACAGTTCTCTGTTTACAGTTCCCTGTAAACAGTTCCCAGTACGTTTACAGTTCCCTGTAAGTACTAGAACAGAAAATGTCAGCTTTTGTAATGATCTGATTATGCCAGTGACATTTTTATGGATAATTAAATTGATAAAATGAGTTATGCAGAGAAGAGGCTCTATGTTATTTATGTGTTTTTATGCCAAAGAGGCAAAATTAAGAGTATAGGAGTGATTTAATTGAACCAGAACCCAGACAGAAAAAGATGGTTGCCACTGAAGTTTCGTGACTGGAAAATAACTACTGACTGGACATGGGATGTGGCAGAGAACATCTCAGATTTAGTCAGGTTCCGTTAGTCTTTGGCTAGACACTTTGATTTTCTTTCCATCTTTATCCGTGACTTACGGCCTCAGGAGCTGTCAGAGCTCCTCTCGTGTCTTAGCAGGGCTTCTGGAAGTAGACTTTTGGCCTTTTGCACATGAGCTACAGGGCGGCTGACTGTAGACCTGTGCATCACGAATGAAGTGGTCTTCGGCTGGGTCATCAGCGAACTGAATTCACAGCACAGGCCATTTGCATTGTACAAGGTTCTTTTCATAAGGAACCCTGCTGTGTGTTCCTGTTCATCCTGGCATCTTCCCTGTGCTAACTCACTTTTATGCAGCGTATTATATATCGTTAATCTTTTCCAATTGATGTTTCACCTCCGCTGCACTGGATGAGCATGGCTTTTTAGGGAATTTTTAGGACTGAAGAACTACACTATCTTCAGCAGTGGCTTTTAAGATTTAAGTCGACTGTACTGATTAACCGTTAAACAAGATTAAGCCTTCATGAGTGTTTTTGTTGAGATCTGGCCACATGTAAATGCCAGAGCCTAATCAGACCGTGGATCAATATTTACTGAATGTCAGGTCAAAATACACGTCGACTAAGTTCATGTCAGACACATTGACAGGGACCACACATGGGCAACTATCTGAACCTCTAACACCCAGACCTTTTTCATAAGAAGGAACTGAAACAGATGTGTTTTAATAAAGATGGATTAGTTATTAACTGTATTCATAGCACACTAGCATCTCGTAGGCCACTTATCAGATCGATCCCAATCCATGGTGTAAGAGAATAATGAGGCCCCCTACTGGGATTAGTTATTGAGTTACACCACGTGCAAACTCTCTAAGCTCGCCTGCTCATGATGGAGTGCAGAGGAGCATCGCCTATTGTGTGGAACATGCCATTTCCCCCCTTGCAAATATTCCATTGCATCAGTTTAATTTCCTGCTGTCTTCCACTGTATTTTGTGCCTGGTTTCCTAGTTTACTTCCAAATAGAAGGTCAGTTTCACCAGTTCTGTCTGTTACTCCTGGTAAGAAGTGCTGACCAGTTCATGCCAGTTGAAAATGTCTCCTTGTTTAATCCAAAATGTGCTATTGTTTGTAATTTACGCTGTAGAATGTTAGCTTGTTTGGCCTTTATGTCACTGGGCAACGTGTAAGTGGCATCCCCTCTGCGCTGAGCATGAATTCAAATATACAACACACATTACATGATATTTGTTCATAATGTCCCACCTTTTGCATAAAATGTCACAGTTTCCTCAGTAAGAGTTGATGAAGGTCTTCGGTTCAGGTGGTGACAAAGTGCGCCTTTATTTAAATGGGAAGAGCGTGAAAGGTGTGTGACTCACTAATCTGTGCGAAGGGGAGCAGGCCACTGGCACTAAGACGGAATCATGGGGCTGCTCTCCCTGTGCTTCTCAGCCCTCCGGTTGCCGATACAAACAAGTCGCAATCGGAGCCGCCTGCAGTGCTATCCTTGTCACATTTAAGTGACATAGTGAAGGCCATGCCGGGCCAGCCGAGAGAAGGCATATCAACAAATTCCCAGGACTCTCAACCCAAATGTCAGTCTTGTAGAGTTACTGCCACTTAAGTCTGATTCATGGCATTTTATTTGCTTTCTGGTTTCTAATACAAATGTGTTATTGCATGTAGTGTTTCTGGAGGACTTTCCAAGTTCTGTATGGAATGTCAAGGGCTTTTATTATGTGACACACACACACACACACACACACACACAAACAGATGCAAGATCTCACACATCCATGAGAAACAGCCAGACAGTGTGTCAGTGGTGGAAAGGGGTCCTCTTAATCTTACATGTCGGCCAAGGCTCTGCCTGCTCTGGTATCGATCCTCCTGGCTCCTGTAATGAACAGTTCATGCTAGGTTGCTTTAATGTCAGACAAAACATGCCTTTTGTCCGTTATTTGCCTTATTTCACCAAATGATGCGTGCCGGTTTCTCAGTGTCGACAGCTAGACTCCTTCCACCGCGGATGACGTGGTGCTGTGGGGTGAGTTTGTCTCGCAGTCCATAAAAGGGGGGAAAAGTGCTGATGTTCCTCTTTAAATAACAGGTGAAAGATCATCAGTTGAGGGGGGGGGGCTTTAAAAAAACTGCTTTAAATTTATCAATTTTGTCAATGAGAAACAACGGAATACATTGTCATGCATCTGAAACTAGATCCTGCAAATGATAAATCTGTAACCGATTAATAAATAACATTGATTAGTTGAGCAGTACTTTACATTACAGTGCTGCAAGAGAATCATAAGGTTAATTAAAATCTATCATATTACATTTGAAAATAAGAAATTCTTTATCAATTTGGGGGGCATGGTGGTGGAGTGCTCGGTACTGTTGCCGTGTACCTCTGGGACCAGGGTTTGAGCTTACAGCATGGCTCCATGTGTGTAAGGTTTGCATGTACTCCCCGTGTCATCGTGGGGTTTCCTCTGGGTTCTCTGGTTTCCCTCCACCATCTAAAAACATGCCGAGGTTAACTGGAGTCACCAAATTACCCATAGGTGTGCATGTGTGAGTGACTGGTGTGTGAGTGTGCCCTGTGGTGTGTGCCCTGTGGTATGAGTGTGTGCTGTGGTGTGTGAATCTGCCCTGTGGTGTGTGCCCTGTGGTATGAGTGTGCGCTGTGGTGTGTGAGTGTGCCCTGTGGTGTGTGAGTGACTGGTGTGTGAGTGTGCCCTGTGGTGTGTGAGTGACTGGTGTGTGAGTGTGCCCTGTTTTGTGTGAGTGACTGATGTGTCAGTGTGCCCTGTGGTGTGAGTGTGCCCTGTTTTCTGTGAGTGACTGGTGTGTGAGTGTAGCCTGTTTTGTGCGAGTGACTGGTGTGTGAGTGTGCCCTGTGGTGTGTGAGTGTGCCCTGTTTTGTGTGAGTGACTGGTGTGTGAGTGTGCCCTGTGGTGTGTGAGTGAGTGGAGTGACTGTGCCTTGCGATGGGCCTCCCATCCTGGGTTGTTCCCTGCCTAATACTGGTAGCCTCCGAGATTGGCTCCGGACCCCCACGACCCTGAATAGGATAAGCAGTTTCACAAAATGGATGAATGAATTGATGGTAACCGCACACCCCTTCCCACCCACCCCCACAAAGCGATGAAGAATTTTTGGGCAAGTTCATGCAGGCAATGCTTCTCGGGACCCCCTCGGGATCCCCTCAGGACCTCCAAACTCTGACTTTGTGGTCGAGAGGCTGTCTGGCGTGTGTCAGGTTGCTGTTTCCGAGGTGAACACCGGATTCACAATGAGACAAAAGTTTGGAAGAATTGCTGCTGTCTCCAATCTTTAGTCATTGGGATGCTTTTATGTAAACTCCCTTCCTCACACGCACGCGCGCACACACACACACACACACACACACACACACACACACATTCACCCTAATGATCATGTGATTCTGCCTAACCACGTTACTCTGGTCAATTAGGACCCTGTCAATAAAGCAATTGACATTGTAAATGCTAGAAAGCTGCCTTAATAATTAATGCAGTATGAACAGTGAGATGTGTTCATTTTCACTGAAATAATGCTCTCAATGTACATTATCTGTGAAAAAACGTCAAAGGTGTTGGCGCCGTATAGCTCAAGCGAAAGATATTAAGTCTGGGCCAGATTCCTACGTGACCATTAAAACACCTGCTTAATTTAAATGAACATTGTTCATTATATTTCCTTTATATATGAAATTAAATCAGAATTGCAACTGGTTGTGGGTAAGTTCAGAGCCACACACACTAGAACATGTCACAGCTGTGTTTTTTACACTAGAGGAAACATTTCCAACCAGAGGCAGCAATGATACTAAAATACTACAAATTGGTACCAATCTACAAATTGGTACAAATCGACAGCACATATGTGTAGTCATATGCGGTGGTGGTTGTAGTATCGTATCCCTTTAAATATAGTAGTGTGTAGGTTAAAATATTGTATCCCTTTAAGGAAGCTTCCAGGTGAAACTTGTATTGGGGTGAAACGCCTGTATCTTAAGTATGTTTTTGTTGTTGTTCTTGTTGCTGGATTATTATTTTTTTGGCACCTTTGGACTGGTGGGTCCAAAGGTCAGGTCTCTGTTTGGTGGCCCACACTGCTCTGTGTGTATCGGGGGGGTGGGGGGTGTTGTCGGCTCAAAGGGAATGCCTCCCCCTCTCCGGTGGCTTTTGGCGCCCTAATCTGACTTTGCTAAAGACTTTGCTCACTTGCCTCTGTTCCTGTGATAACTTTCAGCCAGTCACCCCTGAGAAAGTCCTGCAGTTCTGTGATAAGCCATTTTACGGGCCCTTTTTATTACTCTCCCTCTGCTCGTTCTTAATGCCAGATTCTGTACATTAGCCCCGAGTCCTCGATGGCCCTCAGTGTGACTCCTGGCTTCCTGCTAAGGTTGCAGGACGACGCTGTTATTTGTGAAATGATCACGTTCCTTCCTCCTACGGATTCTGACTGCTAATTAGCTACAACCACCCGTCACAGACGCTTTAATGAATTTTCTATTTCCAGTTGCACTGACATGCATAAGGAAATTTGTGTTTCTTAACACGGAGAAATGTATATGGTGGAAATGTACACGGTCGAAATGCATGCATTACTGATTGTATATGTGTTTCAGCCCTTCTTTAAAAAAAAAAAATGTGTTAAAAACAACAGGCTGGCATGCTGGGTGTAAAAGACACCTGCCACGTGTAGGAAGGGGCCAGAGACAGAGGAAGACATTTAGCCTCCAGAGGAGTTTATCCGCATTTATCCGCAGCGTGCGTAGGCGACTAGGAGGGAGGTGAAGTCTGAGAAGGCCAGGTGCATCGTCCTCGGTCAGTGGGGGTTGTGGCATCTTCGTGCAGGGCCTCGTAGGGGAGACGCGCCGGGCAGGTGGGCAGCGCTCGTGTGCCGCGGCTGTCAGTCTGAATTCATTTTTGGTGAGACTGTCCATGCAGGGGATTAGATAGTCCTACTCTCCTGGTAGTTTAGTGTGGGAGTGATCTGTAAAGTCCCAGGGAGAGCCACATAGATCGTCTGCGACCGCGCACAATACCCACCTGCCAGCTGAGTGCTGTCGCCGCCCTGCTGGAGATGCTCCCTCAATGGCCAGCTGTACCTGAGAAGCTGAGAATCAGCAGTCAGGTGGCATTATTTATTACAAAAAAATAGTAGTAAATAATAGTATCAGAACATAAGAAAAAGAGTGAGTCGTCGTGCTGTCAGTGTCTTGTGACTGTGATGTGCAGAAGGCCAGAGACATTATCTCTATGACAAGCCTTAAATTCTGTAGAACTAATTAGAAGACAGAGTCAGATCAAAGGGCTCCAAAAGCGTAATGGAGAGATTTCAATCTGCAAAGACTTTCATACTTCACACAGGACTGCAGGGCCCTGCCAGTGCTCCCCCTGCTAATCACTCTACGGGACGCCTGTGCTTCAAACGTGCTTGGGAGGGGATGTATGTGTGTGTGGGGGGGGGGGTGTTTGTTTCTACAGCGGAGCTTGCACGTTTACAAGCACACCCCAGTCCCAGTGCACCTCAGCCGGGGAAGGTGAAATTCAGCGGTAACTGGTCGTGTGACCGTGCTGTACGGTCCACGAGGAATGTCTGGGAACAAGGACGTTGATTTTGGCCCCCCGCCTCCAGCGTCCGTTTATCGCGTAAACCTGGGAGGGAGCGCGTACCTTCGGCCTGCTGGGTTAGAGTCACACAGGAGTCCTGCCGGGGAGTGCTGACAGCCCCCCCCAAACACACACCGTTACACGTGAGTTTCATTGACCTATTTTGGAGATTAAAAAGCAGTAGTTTTTTCGCAGAGAGCTGCGGCAGAAGGATGTGTTTCTATTTTAAGCGGAGTATCCACTTTTTGCCCAGTAAGCTTCCAAGACACGTCCATGATGTATGCGTCCAGGAGCAGGGAATTAATTAAGAACCTGACCTGTCACCATGTACTGTCATCCGTAAGGCTGCAGGCTGGTTCTATAGAACAGCAAGATTTGAGCCGGTACCAATTAAGGCTTTGTGATTTATCTTTTAATTCAAAATGATAATTAAAAATACAACTTGGCAAAAAAATAAAAAACTATGGTTATAAGTGGCACGGTGTTTTCAGCAGTTCCTGAACGACTGATTACGTAACTGAGACTGTGGTCTTGCTTCTCACTTTAATTAGGTGTACTTTCTGTTTCCATGGCAATATGTGCATGGCTGACGGTGATCAATTGATTTTTAGCAAGTTTTTTTTTTATTTTAAAGATTCCCTGAAATATGGTGGAGCATAACGGATAGTACAAACTTACTAGAAGGAATTATCGGAAAGCAAAAAAGAATAAATGAATAAAAGACACGGAACAAAGATACACACATATATGAGATATAATTTACAATAATTTTCTGTCCTATTTTGCCCTCCTCTTAAGAGTATCTTTAAGATCTGCCTTTATACCTGAGGTTACATGGTTGGGCTGTTTTCCAGATACAGGGAAGGGGCTTTAGATTTTGGGGGGTGTGATTAGGCTGCAAGACCATCTGTCTGAGAACTTTATCACCTTTCTGGTGTCGTGAAACTTCCTTCCTGGCCGGGGATGAGCGGGATTCTGATGCCATCAGCATTTTAAACCTGAAGTGCCTGTCCAGCGAGCGATGATGTGGTCCGGGTCCCACGCTGGGGCGGAGCACTCAGAAAATGTCTATCTCACATAATTTCCCAGTTTTCTCTGGGTTTTCTCATCTCCATTACAAGATCCTGAAGTTTCTCCTGCTATTTGCTTGGGTTTTTAATGTCGGGTCTCTGAGATCTCCGTGTATCTCCGTGCAATAAACCCCAAAACTGTTGGGCTACATTTGACCCAGCGCAGGCAGTCCGAGAAACCCTCTCAGAACCATCTCAGAAATAAGCTGTGCTTAGACCGAGCACAGTGCTGTTCCTCAGTGTATATCCTCACACTGGCCGCCCACTCATTTCTGCTTCCCCTAATCATCCTCCATTCTTCCTTACTGGTGTTAGTGTCCTTTTTCTGACATTCCCTGCTCTGCCTTTCTTTTTCCCCGTAAGGGAAAACAGTCATTATTTCCAGTTGTTTGAATGAATGAGTGTTTCACCTTCTGGGTATATATTAGCCAGCCTGTGAATGCTTCAGCCTGCATGGTGAATGCTTAGACTAATCACACCAGAGACACTCTGGGATTAGTCTGCCCGTATGCTCAGTTCCTCAGTGAAATCCATACAGCGTTGTATAAAAATTCTGTCTAAAACCTGAGTATCATTTAATTAGAGCGCTGCTTGTGTGTGTGTGTGTGTGTGTATATTAAATATCTTTGGTGTGTGTGATGAACACTAAATACAGCCTGTTCTAACTTTCAAGTTGTACAAAAACTCCACGGACATTTAAGTCCACCAGATGAATTTCGAAATTGAAATGATCCGTCTTTGGTAAATGTTCTAGGGAGCAGTTTAAATTTCCGATATGAAAGCAGTGGTCTCCTGTGAGTGCCGGCCATTAGCTTCACCACAGTGTGCTACGGGCCACAGTTCCCACCATCATCCTCCTAATTATCCCCAATTTTATCCAGCGCTGACGGATGCCTTGCTCATGACGGGTATCGGCGGCTCTGTTTCCTGTGACTTTGCAGTGTAAACAAGCATGTTTGGTAAGCAATAGCAGTGGGGCCTGCCGTGAGTGACTGGGTTATCTCTGTGTCAGGTTAGGGTTCGCGTCGACCATGGGCATCGAGCTTGGCGTACGCGTCCATGTTTGCTAGGTAATCCTTGGTGGGGTGGCTGGGGGGGGGCTGGCATCGAAGCCGATCCCCCGCCGAGGTACCCCTCCCGTGCTCGAAGGGGATAAGTGTCCCCAGTCATGCCCCGGGGCTGCTCATTAGCATGTCGAATTGGGAAGCGACGTGTCGCTGGGACACCAGTGTCATCCGGAGGCCAGGTGCAAAATAGCAGGGTCCCTTTCATAGGGCAGACTCGAAATAACAGCATCCTCTCCGCGTCTCCACTCGCTGCGCTGGTAAACGGGACCTCCGACGGAGGAGCCAAAAAAAAGTGGTTTTGTCCTAATGGTTCTTGCGTGGTTAGAAAAAAAAAAACAGAGAGACGGCGTGAGACTCTCCCACGGAGACTGTAAAGCGCAGTGTACCGTTTGCAGCTTTCAGTGAAGAATGATCCGCCTTCTCGTTTAACAGTGCTGCAATTTTTTTTCCTTCCAAATGAATAATAATGATGATTATTGTAGTGATCATGGTGCATTTGGGGCAATAGAACGAGGGGGCAGGTATCGCAGAGTTTCAGAAGGCGGCCTCGTAATTCAGCGATTGCACTATAAAATAATCTGGTTGATAGATGGGTCACAGAACGTTGCGTTTTGCTTTAGCTGAAATTGTAAACTGAACAGAAAAATACATACATAGGAATAAAAGGGAGGGCTTATTTCGTGCTGAAGCCATTTTGAAATTGGGATTTAATATTTGTCAGCCTTGAAAGTCACCAATGATCGTGCTAGCTGACCCTAATTCAGATGAGGGAGCGGTTATTTTATAGAACAAACTTGCCTGTTTGGTTCGAACAGTGCTTGCTGATAATCCCGATAACTGGCCATGTTGTTTCAGGGCCCTGTTACTCGATCCAGTCCTCTTTTGCTCCCGCCGCGAGGACTGGATTGAGTAACAGTGATATCGGGCATATGACTCCATGTCGACGGATTCACATCCGTGTTGACATGCGCTTGAAATTTTACTGGCTAAACAATTTCAGCGCCCAATTGTTGCGCAGCTGCTGGTTCTGTTATCTGGTTACTGCAGTGTGCTGGCCCGCCCCGTATTCATGCACACGGTGGATTGCTCCTCACCATCGATTTTCCCCAGCAGACATGTTGCATGTTTGTATTCCAGTGGCAATAAAGCTGTGGCAGGCTCATCAGCACCAGCTGACCTCCAGAGACGGGACGCAGGGCGAGGAGCTACGGCTCGCAAAAAATAAATGATTTCTTTCTTTAATATCACAAAGCCACCTTTGTAAATATTTATGACAGTCAAAGGGGTACCAGACCTACACCTGTGCACATTTTAGAAAATATAGCTTTTTTCATATGTATCTACGTAAAGTATTTTATATTATACTTTTGTGTTTATCCAGTAATATTAAGGAATAAAAAACATGTTATGTGGTTATATTGTATACATAAATAGTGAAAGCACACAAAAATTGTAATACCTTTTATTGGACCAATGTCAACATTTTAGCTAAAATAATCACTGTTGCAGCTGCCGTTAATCTCTTAGTTGCTTGTGATCACATTTGATAATATTCTGTAATAAGCAACATGCAGCAGAACCGTCCATGTGTCCCATGGACTAGCTAAGGGGGTGGTTATGGAAAAGGATTGACGTAGACGCTGTACCACATTCACACTGTTTCAGACTTAGCATTATGTTTAGGCAGGAGCGGTATTTTGGGGTCCTACATGATAGATTAAGAGAGAGTAAGTTCTCGGTAGCTATGTTCATGCCCTTTCCTGGCCCGTGTTTGCGTGACATCATATTTGTCATCACCTAGGGTGACCATATAATCCATGATTGGATAGACACTTTGAGCTACTCCACGTTTTAAAGACTGCTTTTTACCTGAAAGGCTCCTGTAATTGGCTAAATAGTTCCGTTTTTCTTGTGCCTTAACTGCTTTGGTCCCTTGATTGAAAGACTCATCCAGCTGTTTCACAATAACATTAGTGACATCCAGTAGGCATGATTATAAGAGACTGACCAATCAGCACGCAGCAAGAACTCAGGTGAAATCCAAGTCCTTTTAATTGAAACAGTAGTTTAGACACCCTCTCCTAGCTCAAAATGTCCTTCCCAACATGGATTGTATTCTGTGTTCCCCATCTGTTTAGTTGAGCAGCCAGCCTTATGAACATTGTATACAGCTGTCAGTCGCAGTCGGTCAGGCAGGGCCGTGGCCTGCTATGAGGGGACCTGAGGCGGACAGTGTGGCACTGGGCAAACACTCCTGATGCATTAGGAAGCAGCTGGGGCCAGTCACAGCGGTGCCTCCCCTCTGACAGACTCATATAGTGCCATGCTGACCCGAATTCCCAGCACAGCTACCAAGTAGTGCCATCACCGGCACTGGTAATGTCCTCCCCCCGACCCCCGCCATCCTGAGGCCACGTCGCTTTGATGGCGTGGTGAAGTAATCAACCCCCCCCCCCCCCCCCCCCCAGAAAACCAAAGACAGGATGAAGAAGCCAGGGGTCCACCTCAACCAACCCCTCCTCATTATACCAGGTATACATGTCAAGCTGGGTTATTCAGCTGGTCATTAG
>JAODKN010000046.1:7147932-7174484 GCA_026774425.1 Petrocephalus zakoni
CCCCCCCCCCCCCCCCCCCCCCCCCCGCCCCCCCCCCCCCCCCCCCGCCCCGCCCCCGCCCCGCCCCCCCCCCCCCCGGGGGGGGGGGGGGTGTCGGCAGCTAAGAGAGATGTCTGATTATAGCAGGGTACCTGCAGATGAGGAGCTGGCGAGGTAGGGGGGGTGCATGCTGTTATTTCCAGACCATCCCAACCCCCCAGCCTCTGAGTCCAGGAGCAGCAGCTAAGACAGTGGCGTCTGCTCATGCCGTCCCAGCCAGACCCGGGTTCTCCACTCCTACCCGCAGCCGGGCTAACGGCACACTGGCGCATATGTGCGGTACGCTGACGCCAGGCCTGCTTCTGTGCATGACACTGCATTTAACACCTAGCCACCTCAGCTTTCAAGGTGTATATGTATATATACACACACACACACACACACATGACATGGCTAATCGTCAACATGCTGAACGGCGGGCCTGTCTCGCTGATAGCTGGGAGGGCCTGGCAGTGTCCCAGTCTTATCCACTTTTAATCACAGGATGAATGAGTCTCTCTCCTGTCTTCCTCCGGGGAATCCTGACACACAGGCCTCTGTGCAATCTCATCATTCAAAACATCCCACTGCAAGTCGCCTTCTCTCCCTCTCAAGAAAGCTACTTTCTAATAGCCTTGAGTCAGTCATTTAAAAGGCAGCTGTAATTAACTCCCATGAAGCCCCCCCCCCCCGTAAATTCCCAGTTAGGCATTCATGGAGAAGTGATCCAGGCTTTAACGAGCGGTGTCGATTTATTTATTTATTTATTTATCTTCTGAGATGGAGGGGGGGGACGATTCATATTCCGTTGCGGACCTAGCGGGTCCCGCTTGGAGTCTGTCTGCGAGAAGTTACGTTGCCCTCGGTTGCATCAGTCTTGCGTGTTGACGACTTGAACGCTTCTCTGTGGAGCAGTGAATCTCACCTTTTTGTTAGTAAACAGCATCAAGCCTCTGCTGCTATTTGTGTATCTATTATGTGTCATCAAAATTTATGGTGCAATTAATATCACTGGCAAAGTGCTATTTTGACAGCAGTTTTTTTCTTCTTAAATCCAGATATTTGAAGCTGTTATTGAAATATTGTTGGATTGGGCAATATTTATTATTTTAATCTGACGGCTGACTGACTGAAGAGGTGATATCAGAATTTTAGAAATTGTAAGTTACTTTGAGAAGGACAGGTTACTCTGTATTTGTGCTGTAATTGGGAATACAATCTTTGTATTAGTACATTGAGAGTGTCTTTTTCCTCCAAACTTAGAGATCAAATGGTGCCCCTTTGTTTACTTTCGAATATATATAAACATGATTGCATTATTTTGACTATTGAAATAGGCCATTAGGTAAAGGTCACAAATCGGGCAGATTCCCATATGACCTTTCTCACACTTAAGGATACATTATAATACGAAAAATCAACACATGCATACACGCACATA
The DNA here is from genome assembly GCA_026774425.1 of Petrocephalus zakoni. Taxonomy (NCBI): domain Eukaryota; kingdom Metazoa; phylum Chordata; class Actinopteri; order Osteoglossiformes; family Mormyridae; genus Petrocephalus; species Petrocephalus zakoni. The sequence continues at coordinate 7,149,392 of JAODKN010000046.1, forward strand.
CACATACCCAAAATACCTGTTATGAATGATATTAAAATTCACATTTCTTAAATAAAACTTTATTTTTTTTCACAACCTGTTGCTTCCAAATAGTGTTTGCAAATTAGCTGCCACTTTCACTCAGCATAATGGCAATTATATATATTATATATTATATATTAGCAACGAGGTCTTGATGTGGAAGTGGCTGTATGAAGACTTAATTATGAAGGAGAAACATTAACCCGAAAGTTGCTTTTGTTCCGTCCATTTAGAATTTTTTATTCAGGAAAAAAATAACTCCTTCATTATACTGGTTCAGTCCCACTGATTTTTTTTATTGCCAGGGCTAACCTCAAATAAAAGTAAAGCGCCTAATATAGTTTGTAGATGTGCATTTGCATTCAGTAGTCTCTGCGCACCCTGTCATTACCTACTAATTACTATATATCACATCTGACAAGTATGTGCCACGTCTATGACATAAAACTGAAACCCACAGCTCTAATGAAATAATGGTCTGAAACTGCTGTTTATTTCACCTGAATGGCTTTTCCCTTCATCTGATTCGTTTGCACACTGAAGACCAAGTCGATAAATCTCAAAAGACAGCTGCTAACCCTTTAAAGGTCCATCAGAGGGTCGCCTGTCGCTGTATTCATTCTCAGACCTAATCTCTTAATACTTGTCATGGGAATGAGATGGGGGTAATTATTCATGGTGAGGCACGGAGGCGATTTGTAAAAAATGCCATAATTTCCTGTCACGTGTTATAGTGCTCATTTGGAGTCAGTAGACTTCTGTAGCTGCTTGACAGTAAGGTGCGCATTTGATAGGATACACAACGGTTTGTCTTACTGGACACACCTGTCGAATGGGGTCAGCCCCCTGCGACCCTAAATGGGTTAAGCGATTATGTAAAGTATATGTTGAATATATGTATGGATGGAATATATCTGTCCAGTGAGAAGTGAATTCACTTTGGTATTACAGTGACATTGTCCTGCTCAGGGTTGTGGATGCAGAGCCTATGCGTGTGAAGTAGGGATGTACCCTGGATGGGCTACCAACCCATTGCAGGGCACCAATGGTGCAATTTAGTAACACAAATTCACCTTAGCATGTTTTTGGACTGTTTGGAGGTGGGGGGGGTATAGAAAACCCATAATTACATGGGGAGAACATGCAAACTCACATATGTAATCAGGGAAGAGATTAAAATCCTGGTCCCAGAGGGGTTTGGCAGCAGTGCTATCCACTGCACCACTGCGTCGTCTCTGCTAATAAAAACAAAAGGAAAACTGTGAGAGTAGGTGAGAACAAAATTGTTTTATATGCTTAATGTGTGAAATTGCCAAAAGGTAACATAATTAGATAGTAATTAAAGGACATAGAAAAATGATTTTTCTCCCCCATTGGCACAACAGTTAGGGGATTTTGCTAAGGTCCACATCCAGGTATGATCTTGGACCCAGCTGAAAACAGCAAGGCCGTCTTTGGGCCCGAACAGCTGGTCTTGGCAGGCAAATTTATCTGCTCTGGCCTGCTTGATTAGTACATTTTGTTTCAGTTCATTTGTGGAAAATGGCCAATAGCTTAGTTATGCCATGCTTCAAAAACTTGGGCCTAATTTTACTGGAGCGTAGGGAGTAAAGCTGATTGGACAAAGGGCATGGACAAAGTGGATTTTGATAGGCTGGCTTTGTAATGACCTCAGCTGTCATAAAGGAACTGTTTTAAGTGGGATAATATAACAAATTACAAGTTAAAATATATGTTTACAAAATGTACTTTTAAACAGACATTTCCCACATTGAAAGTCTCAATTCAGTTTTTCTTTGTTACGTGATATGATTAGTATTTTATATAAAGGTCAGTTGTTTTGATTACAGAATCAACTGCAGTCTCCTTTTTGACAGTGCCACTAGAAAATGGCCAAATTACATATTTGATGTCAATAAATGTCAATGAAATCCTGTCGGTGATGTCCGTGCTCCTGCAAATCCCGTCGCTTGGCTTTCGAGTAACGGCTGGATAATCAGGGCGAGCAACAGCGTTGGAAACAGAAGGACGGCATCCGTCACGCGGCCCGACGCGGCATGAGCGCGGCAGCACGGGAGCGCCACACCGAGCCGCTTTGTCACGCTGGAGTCACGCCGTGATGATGCGAAACGCCAACCTGGAGATGGCGGGGTCACAGGGCCAGAATCCCTAATAAGTACGCCTGTTAGGCTGTGAGGTGTGCTCCCCTTTCTAAATAAGAAACAGGATTTAGATAATGGTGTAATTAACCCAGCTGCATTGTAGCCACTTAAACAACAGACACCTATATAGGATAAGTCCTTTCTGTGCAGTACATCACAGCCCCACTATGAGACGGAGGGTTCCGTGCTGTCGTGACCAGCTTCCTACCGCTGATTTCGAGTGTCTTCCTTATCCTCCCCCCCCCATTTTGAGATGAGCTACCCTCATGACTTAAAGGGAAGAGACTGTTCCAACTTTATTTACTAATTTACCTTTCCTGCTAGTTACTGGTTTCTTCTTGACTTTTTGAGAGCACATATAAAGTCCGACATACATTAAGCAAATGCTTGGGAGATTGCACGAAGACGCCTTGGACTGGTTCACCAGCTGGCGTGGCGCCAATCTAATTAATTTACTATGCGGCCGGCACTCTGCCCAGGATACAAACCAGAACTGCGGTCTTTGTGCCATCCACGGTGAAGGCTATCACTACAAATGATAGATATAATTGTTACACTTATAGGAATATTCATCATCTGTACACAGCATTGTACCTCTGTAATGAAAAAACATGCTACTGAAGAGAATAATAATAATAATAATTGAAATAGTTGGGGTTTATCTCTCCGTGCATCTTTGGCGCTATAGTAAGAATCCTCGCTTCATTATGCATGCACCGAAATAGCTGGTCAATACTGGACTTGCTCACAATAAGGCTCACATCCACGGAAACAAGTAGGCGCCGTTGGTCCACAAGCGCACTTTTTTTCTGCTTTTTAAAACGTGTTAATTTCATACTGAATGAAATTTATTTTAGCTATCGGTTGGTTAAAGGTGAGGGTTAATGAGCTAGGCTTATTAAGTTTTGAGTTTCTCGTCCGGTGCCGATTCATGTCGAGGCTGCCCCGTCTTGGGCCTTTGAAGGCGGACTCCCTGCTAGCGTGGTAGCCGCCCCTCGCTTTGCGTTACGGGGCCTGGCTCGGAGATAAGGCCGGAGCGGGGAGGGAAGCGCAGCGACGGCTCCTCGCAGGCGCGGGAGCGGCACAGGTGTGTGCGCTCTGCCGTTAGGCGCCGCGGTGGGGGGACAGGCACTGTGAGCTGCTGCGTGTTACATAAACTGCAGCAAAACAATGGAGTCACTCTCTGTTAAGGGATGGAAATTCAGTCGCTCTCAACATAGTAAAAACAGTACTGTCATTGCCTCCTCTTCTACTGTCGCACACCAGTAGACCTCCTTTTCCGGTGCTATTTCCCACAGCCCTCCAGAAGTAGGCTGTCTGACTTATCTAAGACCCAGCCTGACTTGTTACCTTGGTTACGAGCAAAGCGTGTTACCCACATGGTTCATATCCTGCTGTTCGTGCTATATGATCAGGTAGCAGCTAATATAGCTGAAGCACGTCATTATCCAGTCATATAATCCCCTGACTTTGTACGTACATCACAAACATGCTCTTTAATTATTAATCTTTTGTCTCCCCTCTCAAATGCAATAAATCACATTGTTCTGAGCACATAGCAGTAGGCTAATGTGTTAAATACAAACAGATTTTCTCCATTAGCTCTAAATAGCATTTCACTAATTTCTGAAAGATTATGTTTAATGAGGAGAAATGCAAGTCTTGTTTTACAATTACTGTATATCAGCTGCACATTAACCCACTACAGTTCTTTTCTTCCACAAACCCATCTAAGAAGTTTTGTAATGGGCAGTTATATTTTGCAAAGAGCTGTTTTATTATTTGTGCTCAGATATATGTATTTTTTTTTAGGAGGGCATGAGAGCCTGTCGGAGTGTGCCAGTACTTGCTGAATATTATTTTCATAAGCAGAATCACTGGTCAACCGAATCCGAGGCAGTCGTCATTTAAAAATAAATTGTTTCATGCAAAGCCAAGATGTGCCAGCAGTATTTTGACTAGACATGCTGTGCGTGTGCTGTTTTTGTACAGATGGAGGCAAGCCTCTAGAGGAAGTGCGGCTAAGCCCAAATTCTGAAGCTAGCCAAGCCTGTGAGAGGTTCTTGTGGCAATGCCAGACATGCATTCTTACCAGCTGAGGTTAAAAGTAATAATTAATCCGGGAAGGTCAGCGGCACTGACACGATTCATCATCCGTGAGTGCAATGAAGTAGATCGGAGGAAGGGGAGGAATGTCGACCTTGAGATGTTCGGCATAATCTCTTAGAAGGCCATGAGCCGTTCTCAGACATGCTGGACCACAATGCCAGCCTTCAGCAAGTCAGTTTGTTCCCGGTGCAGAACTGGGATGCTACTTTAACTGCTGACCATAAATGCCGTTGCTTTTCTTGTTCCCCCATTTCCCTTTGAGGCTGCGACAGCCCTTTGAAAGTCGTCCTGCCCTGGGGGCCACGCTTTGGCGTGGGTGCAGACGGCTAAGGGGCCTTGCGGTAGATAAGCGCGCCTGGATGTCTGGATGGCCGTGACGAAGCAGAGGGTTACTGGAGGACCTCTCCGCACCGTCTGTCTGGGCTTCCAGCCTGTGCTTTCTTGGAGGACAGCACTAGGTCTGGGGTTTGTCCGATATGGCGTGTTGGATCTTGGGCTGGTTGTTTGTAGACATTTCTTAAGTCAAATATGTGCAGAAGAGAAACCAGGTTGCTCTGATTTCTCCAACTGCAGAACTAAAAGAGAAGTTTCCGAAGTGTTGATGTAATTATTTCTGGGTGCCCAGGAAAAATAATAACAATTTCATGGCTGAATTTCAGTTATGGTTATTTTGAAAGGCCGGCCATCAATTAATTTGTAGTTAATGTGCAAATCCATGGTAACTGATACAAAATAACTTTCTGGCGGTTATAAATTTCAATAATACTTCTTTTAATTGGATAACTCACTGTTAGAAAATGCTTAATTTACAGTAATAATTATTCCATTCACTGTCTTCTCTAATTATTATCTAAATACCTTACCAGCTTTAGTTGCGTGGCAGACGGTGTCCGTGCAGAAGAAACAGAGATTCTTACCCATTTATGTATCCAGATGCTTTGTGTAGCGATCCAGGTTAAACGGCCTCCTCCTGGGTGCAGACGAACCTCTCCTAGGACCCGAATCAGCAGGTTCAGGCTCGGAGCCTGGGGCCGAGAGCAGAGCGCGACAGAGTCGGACAAAGATGGTGAGGAGGAACAGAAAAGGGGGCAGCTGTTCCAGCATCAGCACCAGGGAAAACACACAACAAAAAGAAACAGATGTCTGGCCTTGGAAGGGGCCACGCTGGGATGCAGGATCTGGGCACATTTTCCGTGGCTGACAGGAAAAAAAGCAGCTCATTCTTAAAGTTTTGGTGATAAGCCCCAGTGGAAGTGAATGGGTGTGGCCGTCACCTTACTGCCCCCAACTCTTAGCTGTCCAGTGCCCGTCTCACAGAGCCCGACCTGGTATTCCACCAGGTCTACCAGTTTGGAATCTGCGATGCCTCCGTTAATCTGGGTATTGAAAACAACTCTGTTTGGCATTGGGTAATGCAGAATGTTATGCAAGTATCCATTCTAAAACTCAAATTAGAATTTTACAGTAGAATGAATATTTATGATCGTATATGTATTTCTGTTTCTAATTAATGGATATTATCTTTGACATTTTTAACATATGTAACGTTTTTTTTTTTTTAACGAAAGCCGGTTTGGCCATAGTAAAAAATAAAAAGCAGGACCTCTAATCCCATATTGTGCTCCTGATAGAGATCAGGGCCGTACCATCTAGCGGTATGTGACCTGAGTGAGCTGCAGAGTGAGCACAGCAAGGGGCCCGGAGCTCCAAGGAGCCTCTGGAAGACGCCTTCCCTGGAGAGGTGCCTTCACAGCTGCGTGCTTGGAGGGGCCTGGAGACAGACTTGGAGGCAAAGCTGCGTTTGCATATGAAATGTCCACCAAACCAGACTCTCCACCCCCTCCCCCCAAAAAAATTTTATTTTTGATTTCTTAAAATAAATATAGTTCCTCCAAACACAACTGCGGATTTGCTAGCTTTTCGGGGTAAATACGTCAAGACGGCCTTTCTCTGTTCATTTTTAAGAGCCTCTGAATGAGGTGGAAGGTCTTTGTACGACAGGAGCACTTGAGGAGCAGCACTGTCCCTCATTAGTCAGGGATGGCAGGTGCATGCTCAGAACCTGCATGGACGCAGAACTTCCCCCAGTGTTGCTGGGTGTCGCAGACGTCATAGTCAGCCCCCTGTCCCCATTGTTATTCTCGGGATATGGCGGCCTTCACGTCCTCCGCCTGCCGCTCACGAGTCAGAGCCGTCCAACTGTCTGCGCCTCTTAGCTTTTTCTTTCGAAATTCCTCTGGACGCCATTCCTGGCCAAATGTTTTATTATTTTCTGGTTTATTTTGAGCCTTTAGCTGCTCTGACAATGCACTCTGTTTGCTCTACACTGCTAAAAGAAAATGTCTGCAGAGATCCCATGGGGAAACAAAGTTAAATTCTGCTCTATTTTGGCTAGAGAAGTAAATTTCTTCCGTTATTTTGATTTTGTTTCTTAACAAATGCCTCCAACAACTAAACCCTTAGCAACTTACATTTCTGAAGTTGCCGTATGCTTAACCCATTTAGATTATTATTTAACACAGAAAGGGAGAACATTTTGTGTACAGATATAATACATGTAAATATTCTGTTGTTGATGTAAATGATGTCTTATTTCAATATTTAAAAAATTTGGATCTGCATCAGCAAGGATTGTATTAGAACATGGTAAAAGGTGGTATGAACACAGTAATACACGGACGTGCCCAGGCTCAGGACTCACACTTCACAGGATGGGTCTGATTGGTCAAACATGATTTGACTAATGGACACAGAGAGTTAGACAGCTACAGTAATGTGTGTAGTTTGTTCAAAGTCTTTATTTTGTCATAAACATGCTCGTGAAAAATATTGAGGTGAAATATAAGCAGGTGTGCAATTTTCAGTCCATTGTAAACAGCAATCCGTGCCATATAACGCATGTTTATTACCCTTACCGCCTACTCGAGTCTTGTTGACTTTTTCAGTTCCCTCGTAATCCACTAGCTTCATTTGACTTCTGCGACTGGTTGTCATAATTTCTGCAACAGCTGTCGAAGTGGTTACTCTTCAATATCTAATAAACGAACGTGCTAAAAGATCAATAGAAAAGGAAATATTAGCCAGTGATATAGAGCCCTTACCAAGAGGCTAATTTGGATGTCTTTTTGGTAGGAGAGTACGGCAGTATTTATATGCTGGGATTTATAAGGGGATAATTAAAAGCGCTTCACTATTTAAAGGACACCGACATAGATGGCTAGCTAATGCTGATGCGATGGCTTTTAGAGCATGCAGGCTAGTGTGTGCAAACGACTCTGGCCGACTGATGAGGCATTATCTTATACTGGACTGCCGTCACACAGAACTGCACAGTAATAAATTTAAAATGTCAGACAGGTTAAGCTGACATTTTTCCTCCCAGGAACTGGGAGAAAATAAAATAATAATATGATACTGTATATATAATTCCTGATTTTGAGGTGTATGGGAAAACAGCGCATAATTTTTAAACGAAGACCGACACAATTTTGTTCTGCATAAATCTGCAAAAGATTTTGAGAAAAAATAAGCCAGTCCATCCCTGGAACAGTAAGAGTTAAAAGCCTTGCTCAAGGACCAAGGATGAAACCACGGAAACTGAACCGACAACCTTCCCATCGTGAGCCCAGAACCATAACCTCGTGAGCCACACCACTACTGGCAGGTTTAACATGTCTTTGTGAGCTGGGTTACTCAGACCACTTATCTTTTGTTGAGGGCAGGGTGATCCATACATGACTATGAGTAGGCAGTGTCCGCATCCTGTGTGGGCCGTGTGATCGTGATGTAATTTCAAACAGACATGGAGCCAGAAGTAGCACTTCACAGTTATGGGCTTGGTTGAAGAAGATCATAGAATCACCCAAGTTGTTTTTCTAGGGTCATAGAATCAAACCAGGATAAGAAACAAACCATCTGCAGTTTTAATAGTCTGTTTGCTTTTGGAGACGAGCTAATGTGTAGTTCATGTTTTATATAAATGCATTGTTTAATATTGTTGTGTATGGTACACAGGGTTTGGGTCTCCGCTGTAGCTCCATATGAGTTTGCATGTTCTCCCCGTGTCATTGTGGGGTTTCCTCTGGGTTCTAAGGTGAATCTGAGTTGTCTGGAGGTGTGAATGTATGTGAATGATCTGAGGGACCTGCACTGGGGTGTTCCCTGCCTTGTGCACCTAGGTTATGGGATGGGATCCAGACCCCCCACAACCCTGCATCGCACAAGGGGTAATAAAATATGGATTGATGTGTGTGGTATAGAAATAAGTACATTGCTTTATGTACACTGAGAACTGATAATATTTTATGTCTAAAGTAATACCTTTGTAGAAAGACACATACAGAAAATTCATATATTGGTTTCATAAGGCAGAATGCCTAAGGATTCGGCTTTATTGCCACCTGTCTGATCTGAAGTACTACTTCAGGTAATCAAATGTCAATATTCACTTAATGTAACCTGAATGTTACGTTGCACCATAGCTGCCCGCATTAGAACGAGTCGATCTATACAGATTACTCTCTAAGAGAAATTTATTATTTTTTCATCATCCTTCAACAGTGGTTTCGCTCAGGTTATTCCATTCTAATCTGTGTAGAATCTGGGCGTATTCGGAATGTGCGTGCTATTTTCAGTCATCGCCACGGAATGGTATTTTATGACTTGAGTTTTGGTGCTTGTCGCCGTGCATCCCTCATGCTGCCTCACCCTCGTGAGAACTTGTGTGGGATGGATGCTATTTCCTACTAACCCCGTGACTGTTTACCCTATACTACCAACAACCTAGTACCCTAACTGTCAGAGCACACCGGGCATGCCTGTTTCAGCGGAAATACTATATAATATGGACAATATAACCTTGTCCTACATTTTGATTTAGGTGTCCGGTTCCATGCCTTGTTTCTGTTGGGCGCGCGACAACGCGCCCGGACCCCCCGCCGCGCTCGCGCTGCGCGCGCCGTAGAGAACGCGGGGTTTCGGGGCGCGTGCCGGGTCGGGTCTGAAAGCGCCCATATTCGCTTTGCGGGACCCCCCGCAATAAGCGTGCGTGTGAGTCACGGCGCCCCCGACTCTCCCGAAAGACGATTTCATACTGACATCTTTTTAGAAACAGGCGCTTATGTAAAGGTTAGTTGACGCTCCCCCCCGGCGTCTCCCTGTTTCTTATTTTTTATTATTTTTTATGCAATACGCCAGTTAAATGCCAGTGGGGCTGTGGGGCTTTTAAATACAACGGGAAAGGGTTTGTAAAGCTTAGTATAATAAAAGTGGCGAGACAGAAAATTAGCCAGCACAATAAGCATGTTCCGGTACAGTTCTTGCTGAGAGATTCCACATTTACATTTATGGCATTTAGCTGACACCCTTATCCAGAGTGACTTACATTACCCAATTACAGGGAATTACAATCTCCCTGGAGCAACTTGGGGTTAAGGGTCTTGCTCAGGGACCCACTGCTGGTAGATGGGATTTGAAATGGCGACCTCTTGGTCCATAACCAGAGCCTTATGACACCACCATCCCCAGATTTTGTGATTCAGTACAACCCAGAAATCTTATGCGGAACCTGGAGTCTCTCATTAAGGTTGCCACCTCAGTCCTGTAAAATCCTGAACACACAGTTACTGACCAAAAATACTGCACATAGCGACAATGGGGTCTGGGGTAGTCCCAGAAAATCCTGGACGGGTGGCAACCTTGTCTGTCATAGGCAGCAAAGAGCTCAAGGCAGGGGTACGCCGTGGATGACCGTCCAACACGGGACACAGCCATCCTTCCATCCATCCAGCCGTCCATTTTCCGTAACCACTTTTCCTATCACAGGACACACAGTTCAAACACACCAGTTAGGCTAACTGCATGTCTTTGGACTGCGGGGGGCAGGGGGGAAGCCAGCGCATATGTGTAAAGCCATGCAACATGGGGTGAGCACATTACACACACACATGCAACATGGGGTGAGCACGTTACACACACACATGCAACATGGGGTGAGCACGTTACACACACACATGCAACATGGGGTGAGCATGTTACACACACATGCATCATGGGATGAGCACATTACACACACACACACACACACACACATGAAACATGGGGTGAGCATGTTACACACACATGCATCATGGGATGAGCACATTACACACACACACACATGAAACATTGGGTGAGCATGTTACACACACATGTAACAGGGCCAGGTTTCCAACCCCAAACCGTTGAGGTGAGACAACAGTGCCACTGGGCCACTAATGGGAAGCTACCAAAATATCAGAAATGATGTTTTCTTTATCTATTACATCTCAGGCAGACTGGTATACTGCCTGTAAGCCTAAAACTGTCTGAAAAAGGTGCAGCCCAGGTATGGTTTTGTTCCCCAAGGTACAAACAACAATAATGTACCCCCAATGTACCTTAAATTAGTCTAAAAGGCCCATTTACCTACAGCTGTAGCTGTACATGTATATTTGCAGACCCTTGAGGCTACAGTCACAGTGAAAAGTAATTGTTAGGTAGAAATTGGTACTCTTTTTTCTGACAGTGTATAATATTCTTTTTTTTATTTGATCTCCACAAATATGGTTGAATTCTGTCTAAATGGATCTTTTAAACATTCAGTGAAAGGTACTGAGTCTGTGTGTGTGTGTGTGTGTGTGTGTGTGTTTGCGTGTGTGTGTGTTTGCAGTCGCCATAGATTCCAGCTTGCATGTGAGCGGGCCCTTTGAGGGCGTGAAATTCAGCGGGACACACTGCGTATTCACAGAAACCGTGAAATGTAGCCTGTGCCTCTTATGTGTTTGTTGAGGCCATTAAGTTTATCCTGCATCGTGTATGTTCCCGGAGGGCGTAAAATGCAGTGTGTGTTGTGCGTATTCACTGAGAGCGTGAAGTATAGCTTGCGTTGTGTGTGTTCGCTGAGGCCATGAAATGCTCTTGGCTGAGTTGTGTTGTGTGTCTTCATTGAGTCTGTGAAGTTTAGCCTGCCGTGTGAATTTTTTAAGGCTGTCATCGCTACACTCGTGTGTGTACGTCGTTCGCTGATGCCTTGCTGTGTATTTCGACTGGCGTGGTTTTTACCGTCATGACGAAACCTTTCAGAGGTGGTTCAGCAGTAGGCCTGTACTTCATTGCTGCAGCCATCGCATGTTCAAACTGCGGGAGATCCGGATGGGTATGGGTGACCATGTTCGTTACAGCCTGTACGTCTGGGGATGCTGGGACCATCTCGGTGGGAGTGTGGGAAAGCATCACTCGGGCTGGGAGCCCAGTACCGTCCGGATGTAGCCGGGAAGCTCCCTTGTCGTCGTAGTAACAGGCAAAAGAGGGGAGGAGATGAAAATGTCCACCGCCCAAGGGGACTCAGCAGGATTATTGGTGAGCAGCGGATGCCTTGGTATCAATCATGGTGGTTAACGACAGCTGGTGTTAGACCAGGTCCAGTTTAATTAATCCCAAATGCAGTAGCTATGAGCTGCAGCCATCCCAGAATGCCAAGCTCTCTGGTCTCCGTCCCCCCCACACCGACGACATGTCAGCTTGGCAGAAAGTAGCTGACGATATAAAACTGACCGTAAACTGAACCTTAAATATAAATCCACGCCACGTTTGTACTCACTCTGAGATTTAGGAAACGCTCGGAAGTATTACGAGTGGAGAACACAGCGGCTCAGCTGGTATCTGCCCTAGTGACACGGGTACGAGCCTGGCCTTCAGTTCTGTGTGTCGAGTTTGCCTCTTACCTCCCGGTTTGCACCGGCCTCCTCAAAATGGTCTGTTTTTTTTCCCATCGCTGTCCGAACCCATATGCTTTGGATGGAATGGCACCTGTAAATTGCCCTAAGTGTGTAATTGCAGGCAGTGTGTGGATGAACTGACATCCTGTCCAGAGTGTAGCCTCACCCTCAGTAGCTGACAGGTTTTTAAAAACTTGCCTTTTCTTATTCTAAGAAAAAACCTGCCATTCATGAATTCTCTGGCAAATGCCTTCTTTCTGCTTTGTTTTCCTCTCTGCTCTGCGTGCGTCATGCTTTCGAAAGGATGCGTTGTTAAGCCACTCTGGATTAAACAGCCACCAATATAAACAGTGTATATTTTTAATATTTTTTTAACCTCCTGTGTTGCGTGTTTCAGTGCCCGTTGTGTTTTGGTGCGCGTGTTTGCACATCACTGTGCTAACTGTGGCCCTGTGCTTCAGGTAAGCTGCAGGATTTTTGTCTGACGGGCTATTTTTCGTATGATTTGAGTGAGAACGTTTGGGAAACGCTTGACATTTGCGTGAGATTGACATGATACCTCCCACTGGTACTAAGCTGACCCGACAGCTGTTTCACATTTACTTGTTTATTTATTTACACAGTCTTCGGTAAGTTTGTGGAAAGTGAAGCCAAAATTTGTATCGCACACTCAGGCTGCAGAAATTTGAGAGTAAAATATGAAATATGTTTGTGAAGTATTTATGATAACAGTGCTGTTTGTGTTGGGGAAATTGGGCAAGAACTTCCACTGAAAACCCCCAGAGCTTCCACGGCACAGGCTGTAGTTATAGGTGAATAGGTGAATAGGTGGATAGGTGAAGGTCTGTTCAGATTTATGTAGCCAATGCATTGAAAGCAGCTGATATTAAACACAACAGTTGCTCCACCTTTGTCACCATCTTGTTTTGTTCAGGAATGACAGAAGCAGCCCTTAAAATTAAAACCAGTCCACATATATCACGAGCAGCTAATTTTGCTCAGTGCATCAGTCTTGTCACTTTTGGAGGGTAAGATGGGTAATTCCTTACCTGTCTGCTGGAGTGGGTCTCCTTTTCCGTGTTGTCTGCATACTGGAATCTCATCTCCCAATCTGTGTTTCCAGCTTGCTACAGTCTAAGCTCTCTGACAGTGCAGGAAATCCAATATTTAGTTATTAATTAATAAAAAACAGAATGTAATGAATAAATGTGGCCTGTCACAAACTGCAGTATTTCCTCATCGTTGATACTGCAGGCAGTCTGAAGTGTTAGATAAGTACCAGTGTGCACGGTTTGACCTCACTAGGCCCACACAGTCAGCGCTGAAATCCTTAGATGGGTAGCTCATATACTGTATGATTGATACAAATATTGTGAGGATTCATACAGTAGGATTCAAAAGACTTATTTTAATCTGAACCTGTACAAGTACTGAGTTCAGCAATAATCATGTCATTGTAATAATGGGCATTGTATGTAATATAAACTATGTGAACGAACTGATACTGCCTGCGATTGTCACTGTTAAAAAATACGCCATTAGGAAATAACTGTGTTAAAAATGACTTCTTTATAGTGGGAGAATTGGGGAGGGGCTCTCACCGAACAAATGGATCATCTCAGCGCATGTTTTATGGTCAGATGTGTGCATCCCGCCAACTTGGAGCGCGAGCACCCGCGCAGCGCATTTACTCATCAGTGTAACACAGTATGCCCAAAAATAGCTCCAGCTGAAAAGGGGAGCTTCTTCTGCAATGGGAGCGAGCGAGCGAGCACAGGTGGCGTGCACCTGGGCGGAATGTGTGTGTGTGTGGGGGGGTGGGGGGGGCAGGGTCGGCGAGTCACCCCGGCGGCCCAAGGAGGATCCTGCTAGCCGTGAACCTGCGATAACACCTTGACATTTTCCTCGCAGGCTGACGCACAGCTTCCCCCACTTAAAGATCCATTTACGGGGGAAGAGCTCACCTTGGGGGGTGTGGGGGGGGTTTGATCTTCAGCACGGTCGACAAGGCACCTCGCTCCAGCTGCCTGCTTGGCAGGATGGGCCCAAACCGAACGCTCTGCATCCCCATATGGACATTTTCCACAGGGCGCGTAGTAAAGTCAGTCTGTCACGGTTTGAAAGACGTTTGCCCAGGAGAAGCAGGACAGCTTGCCACTTCCCCAAAGCATCTCTCCCTCGCTCCGAAAGCCACACAGATGCACCGAAACCAGGGGCGGCCATCAAAAGTAGTGCGGCGATGAAGGTGACTAATCCGAGGTTAATCTGGAGGTCAGTTTCCATCTCCACTCCACTGTCTCAAAAGCAAATTATAATTCGAAATATTAATGGCGAACTAAGCAGGTTGGAAACCGATTCTGTGAATTCAAAATATCCTTTTATTCTGGTTATTGTTTTTTGCAGATAATTAATTTAATATATTGTTCCGGCAGATTTGAAAAGTTAAACATTGACATGAATTCTTAAAAAGGAGACAGTTTGGTTTAATGGTACGCGCCGCAGTTTTGTAACAGCGTATACTTGCTAAAAGCACTTTGTGCGGTCTAATTAAAAAAAAAAAAATAACAGAAAATGGAATTTATTGGTAAGAGAGTGATCTAAGCTGATCTAAGCAGCGTAGCAATATAAATTTGCAACAAGAGTAAATAAAATAAAATGTTAGCATGTTAGCATAACACTAAAAATAAAAATTAACTGAACAAAATGCAGGACAAATTCTGTTTATACAGCAGCAACAGAAATGAGCGCTAAGATATTTAAATGACACCTTCAATTCTACCACCTAAAGTAGGCGCTATTCTACCACCTAAAGTAGGCGCTATTTAGCCACCTAAAGTAGGCGCTATTCTGCCACCTGAAGTAGGCGCTATTCAGCCACCTAAAGTAGGCGCTATTTAGCCACCTAAAGTAGGCGCTATTCAGCCACCTAAAGTGCATTAGCTTTGTGTTTGTTTATCATTTGAGCGCTTTATTAAGACAGATCCCAAGGAGAGGACAGTCCCTTTGAGAATACGCACTTCCTGTATTTGACTTGCTAATGTGAGTCCCTGTGTATGATACTAAATGTTTCATATCACGTCTAATACTCCAGATAATGGCCTGAACAAATTGCAGTTATAATGTGATGTTTGTTACAGGAACGGGCCGGTGCAGTCGTTATTAGGCCACTGCTGATTGGTGGTAAATGAGATCAGCATCCCAAATTCAGTATTCAGGCTAAGGTATGGCAATACTGTGAATAAGCAACCTGGCCTCCATGCGCCCTGTGACTGACTGAATGAATGCTGCATTTATATAGTGCTTTTCAGGACATCCACAGAGCTTTAAAGCACCAATGCGGAACCACTTCTACCACCACCCCCGTAGCCCCCGTCTGGATGATGCAACAGCAGCCATTCTGCACCAGGACACTCGCCACACAGCAGCTAAGGTGGTGAAGGGGCAGGAGAGAATTCACCAGTTAGATATAGGGGATGATTAGGAGGCCAGATATGATAGGGCCAAATTTAGTCAGGACAATGGAGGAAGATTCCCAGGAATCTTTTATGTCCCTCTCCAGCATGGGCTTCCCAGTTGGCCACGGCAGCACCTCTCCCAGCAGCAACCCCACTGTAAGCTTACCTGTGTAAGCTGATCTGTAGAGCCTCATAAGAGACAGGCAGAACTTGGTGTTCACTGGCAGTCATGGATTTACAAGCACTCTGTAAAGGGCCATACATGAGAGCGTACACAGAGCTCTCGCCAGCACTAAAATATCCATGTGAAACCCATACTCTCATGAGCAGTACCTAGATCCTGAAGCTCATAGCTTATGTAGGAAGCACTACATGCACAGGTGCTACATGTAGTCTCGTTGGTGCATGAGAAGCTCTCTAATTGCGTCCGGTGGTTTGCACAGATGCAGCTCCGCATGCTTGCAGCATTTGTGGAATTTTATGAATGGCCATTGGCCGCATCTCTCACAAACCCCTTACGTTTTGCCCGCGCCCCTTTGGGGTTGGCTGGACTGGTAGCGTTGGGCCCATTCTGGAAGGGGAACAGGCTCCGTCTGCATGACGCAGGTCCCCACTTTAGCATGTTTCAGCTTGTTTACCTCAGATCCCAATCCAGTTGGCACCAGGGGTATTAAGGGGTGCATAATTATTTTTTAGTTTTTGAGTAATTGTTACCTTAAGGCACTTCTGTCTGGGGAACGGCAAATCCTATATTTCTGACATTGAAAAGTTAAAGGGCAGCGATAAGCATACATCGTGTCCCTCTATAGAACAGGCAGTTAAATTGCTCGGGCAATTTGCATTAGCATGGTAATTGCAATCCGTCCACATAGCGGTAATAAGGACTGTATTAAATCTGAGGGGGTTTAATAGCGATAGAGAAGTCAAAGGCCTGTACCTTAAATCTGTTGTAGGGTATCTGCCGTTTTGCATCTTTTAGATTGTAGAAGAAAGGAGGAAATTGCTTTATAAAAGGGTCTCATAAATGCAAATATCATGTATATTTATATAAATACTGTGATGGATGCCAGCATTTCTGTTGGAATTCCACATATATTTAAATTCGAAATGTATAATTTTTACGAGGTATTTATTTATTTAACAAAGATGTGCATTTTTTGGAGTGTTTGCATAGTGTGCCACATTGGGAATCCTGACATGGATATTCTGATCCCTCACCATGATAGTCCATCCATCCATCCACCCTTCTATCCATCCCTCCGTCCATCCATTCATTCACAAGTCCATCCATCTATCTGCCCATCCATCCATCAGCCTTGAACTGCAAATGCTACACAGGGTCACAGGGACACCATCCCTTCCCAACAATCTCACTCACACACAGGTTTTCCTGTCTCTCAGCAGTCTCTTCGGCTAAAGGGCCGTGCTGAGGGGGATGATGCTCACACAGGGCGCCTTCCCTTTCCGGACGTTTTCAGAAAAACAGGTTCAGCGCAAGACAAACGATCCGGATTGTCTGACCCGTAAACGGGACTTTACAAAGCCGCCAGAGGGGGACTGGGCGTCTTCGAGTCACAGTCCTGAAAGGTTGACCTGAGGTGTCTAGTGGGGCCTTTGTTGTAAATATTGGGCGGCAGACAAGCTGGCTGCTAAAGAACAGCAAGCAAATCAGAGGGGGGTGGGGGGCTCGGTGCCAGGGCGAAAACGAGCTGTGTGCCTCTGCCAGGGGACGCCGGGGACACAGGCACTCCGGAGCTCCCCGCGGGGGCACGTCTCCGTGGTAATGAGCCCCCCCCCACACACACACACATGCATGCACCTGTTCTCAATTCAAAAGAGCTGCATCTTCACACGCCTGCTGGTTTAGCGTTTGCTTGCGTTTTTAAATGCAAGACAGGAGCGAAGCAGAGGTGAACGCTCGTCCGGAGCAGTGATCCACGAGTCAGCGAGATGCAGGGGAGGCTCCGGGCCACTATCCAGGTCTCAGCTTTTCTCAGACCTGCCATTCTGGGGAAATCCCGTGCAGGTGTCTGTCCACTTTGCGACTGGCCGGCCTCGATCCGGAGCCTCCAGCCGACAGGCTGAGTGTGGCGTTCGCCCCCGTCTCCGGAGGGGCTGCTGTCAGTCCCGCTGCGAACATCTGCACCAGCTGCTCCGGAGGACAGGGGGCGAGCGGGGAGCTGCCAATGTTGATTGTTGGCTGGGCGCAGTAATTAGAATGCGGCGTCAGTCAGCACGGAGATGAGCCGCGGATGCTCAGATTTATCGGAGATGTTTATCGCGGGATGACGGATGAAGAGCGAAGCCAGGGTGGTCACCTCTGTTTGGGGACCAGATGCAAGGTCTGGTGGCAAAGTACCCAAACATTTCATCTGAACATCTTCAAGGGCATCATTTTACACGACCATCTAATAATAAATAAATACATGAAATGCCATACCCCCTAATAAACAGAACTATGGAAGACATTATCTTAACAACACAAGAACTCTTCTGATTTATCGATCCATGTCGAGATAAATTTGATGACATTTTAGGCTGCATTTTTGAAGATTCGTCATTCCAGGGTAATATTTTGCTCATTAACACATTCTCAGTCTATCTAAAGTCCATTTTTTTTTTGTAACTGTGGCTCTCCACACGCCTCTAATAATTGGATTAAAATTACAAGAGGGGGCACGCGGGGCAGCGAATCCACAATAATCTTCCCGCAATTGCCAGCTCGAAACCCGAGGCTCGTCGCGATAATTAACGAGACAAGCGCTGGCAGACGTCGGAAGCGCGGCCGTCTGGCCGGAGTGCCGGGGCTGGATTAGACGGTACACGTGTTACAGCGATCGGTTCATCTCTGTTCTCGGTCCACACGTTTAAGTCGAGAAGTCGGGCGACGCTGTAGTACCATTAGATTGTCGCTTATTTCCCTGAATTAGCCGTGACTAGGCCAGTCGCAGCTCGCTCTCTGCATATGTAGGTGTGTTTTGTATCACCGTGTCCCATTGAGTGTCGTGCGCATTTAACGCTAAGGGGGAGGTGAGAGGTTCGAGTTGCTTTTATTAGGCTGATGATTGGCTCATCTCAACAGAACAGGAAACAGAAGTGTTTTAATGGGTTGTGACTCATGCGGTCTGTATTTGAATGGCCGTGCTAACCCCCCCCCCCCCTTTCAATTTAGCGTGACACTCCTCCTTCTTTAGGGCAGGTAAGGGGATAAATGTTGCATCCTATCTGAGTTCATTCATCTCAGCAAATAAAGGCACCATACTCCTGGCGAGGGGACCATTTTTACCCAAAATCGGTAGCATGGAAGTAATTCATTGTTACACCCATGGAGAATGTTTTAATGATTGAGTCATATGTTGACCTAATGTTCTGCTTTCAGTATGTATTTTAATTAAAGACCATAATCTGATTTGCCCTTCAGATCTCATACTGCATTTGTCTGGGGAAAAAAAAAAACAGAGAATATTGAAGGGACCGAAAAATGACATTTTCATAATTACGGTCTGCTGCAAACCTCAGGTGATTGGGCGAAAATTGACTTGGCTTGAATAGCATAAAGAGGATAATTAGCCACGCGCTAAGCCATTAGCGGCACTGCGGGACATGGGCATCCCCGCTCCCGTCACGTTCGCTTACGGCACGTTGTATCTGCGTACGGGATCCCATTCCCGTCTATCGCCGGGTGACGGAAAATCGCCAGGGGTCAAGCATTTCGGCGTGATCCGAAAATTGTTTTTACACCGCGGTCACCGCCGGCACGCCTGCGCTTATTAATTCTCACCGGTCGTCACGGGATGTGGCTGCCGGAATAATTTTGCCATTCTGCTTTTTTTTGTTGGTGTACTTGCCCCGCCCATCTTTTCCCATTCTGTAATTAGGCTGTAATTAGGATTCCTGTGCACCAACTCTCTGAATTCCCCTTCCGGATTTTTCCCAGATGACTATATCACATGTATATATTTTATATGAACTTGGTATTATGAATGCAACACACAAACATAAACGCAGTCAGATGGAACAATTTATTTGTTTCTTGCTGCAGTCTGCAGGGAATTGTATCAAAAATAGCGGGGGAATGTTAAATAGCCATATGAAGTTCTGCTCTACAAAATTAATACAAATATTTAAATATTCCAATGTTCAGAGTGCATTTTTTTAGTCTTCTCTGAATCCGAATACCATTACTTTGACACGGTTGTACGTGTTGATGGTCTGTTTACTTTTACGTAGATCCCTAAGACATGTTGGTCTGTATAGCACACCCTGGGAGATTGAAGGGGGTGAAGGGACACCCCAGGCTAGACTGTCCATCAGGTCTGGAGTTAATATCCTCCTTCTGCGGAGCCAAGGTTGATGCCAGAAACGTCTTCCCATGGCATTAAAATGAAATGTAGTCAGGCTCCGTGCTCTCCAAA
Organism: Petrocephalus zakoni; assembly: GCA_026774425.1. NCBI lineage: Eukaryota > Metazoa > Chordata > Actinopteri > Osteoglossiformes > Mormyridae > Petrocephalus > Petrocephalus zakoni. The sequence continues at coordinate 7,169,290 of JAODKN010000046.1, forward strand.
CAATGGCTTCTTTCATGTCCTCTTCCTGGGAGAACGTTCCGGATCGCTCTGACATGGAACTTTGCACTCTCTCCTTTTCAGGTTTCATTTATACCTGCGGAGGGACATTAAAAGGGAGGAACGGTACCATAGAGAGCCCCGGCTTTCCTTATGGATACCCAAACGGCGCAAACTGTACGTGGGTCATTGTCGCCGAAGAGGGGAACAGGATCCAGATTGTCTTTCAGTCGTTCGCGGTGGAGGAGGAATACGACTTTCTGTCGTTGTACGACGGGCATCCACACCCGGCGAACTTCAGGACCAGGTGAGTGGCCTTCAAAGCAGCTGGCCGTCGAAGTTCATTTCACATCTCTTGTACTTCAAAGGTGCAAGATGATGCCCCCTGGAAGCTCACGTTGATGAGCGGAGCTGAACGAGTGTGAACAGAGGAGAGCAGAATAAAACATTCTTGTGCATATAATGGTGATTCATTTTCACTTCCGATCTAAACTGAACTCTGGCTTTGGAGGAGAAGTCTCTCATTAACGTTACGCATTTGATGACCAGCAGTGATGAAAACCAGTCTACTGTAATATTTGGTGTAAATGGAAACAAGATAACATGTATCTTAAGCCGATGGCTCACATTAAATAGTCAGAGAGAAATCTCATAAGGTAATTGCATACAAAATGTGTTTCTCTCTCATTAGAGGATATCGTAATTGCATCAAATTATGCTAATGTGTCCAGAGTTCCACCACATTCATTTTCTTGAGGTTCTTGATGATTATATTTTTTAAGGCTGCAGACTGCATATTTGGATTGTTGTAGCTTTTCTTTGTGCCTCTCCAAGAGGGGGTGCTCTTGTCGGCATGCCTTAGGGACGCTCTGCCGGGTGCCAGCAACCTGCCAAGGCTCCCAAGGCGTGACATCCTGCAGGATTCTGGATGCAACATGCATGTGTGCTGCTCGGGTTTGCACCAGACAGTGAGGCAGTCCCCGGCTCTGGGGGGCCTTGCGATGTGGATCATCAGCCATCTGCACACTTAAGATATAGCGGAAAAGACACAAACAAAGAGACGTTAAAGCAGATGTCCCTTGGGAAGTGATGCTGAGGACGTAACTAGGAGTAACGTACCATGATGCAGTACATGGCGCACCTCTACCGTCGCAGGCTGAAACCGTCTTACGCAGTCATACTAAATGCGTCTTTGTGAATGGCACGTACGAGCATCATGGTTGCTATGGGCACCGTACCCTTACCGTCATGGCGACACGTAGGAATGGCAGCACCTTATATGTGAGTCAAGGCCAAGGCAAATAAGGCAATACGAGTCTAATTAGCACCTTAAATTATTTTAAATCTGCTTTAATTTAAGCATCACCTTGTTCCCTATAAATGGCCCTCCTAGTTAAAGGGCTGCTTTAACTCCCTTTCCGCTGAATCAGCCCCCCTCCATCGGTGGGAGAGGCTGGGCCAGACACCAGGGCGTGGGGGTGGGGAGGCCGGAGGGAGTAGGGAGGAAGTAACCATGGTGCCAAGTACACCCTATGACTCAGTTTTACATCAACTCTTCCTAGTCATGTTTCCCGCCTGTGCCATTGTAATGAACGATGTACAGGAAATTGTGCCACATACAAAGGTCAATATGACGCCTGTCCCACTCTCACCCCCCCAATACAGAACACCTTGAGCTATCCGTACGTATCTAAGGATAGCTGCAATTGATTTGAAGTTATCTTTAAATATTTACACATCTCTTTAAATCATTTAGGAAGGGCTTAAATATTAACCTAAGACTCTAAACGAATTAGAGCGATGTCTGGGTGATAATTCGCCCTGTTGTATCCAGGCCTGCTTCACCAAATAGCAAATGTGAAAGACCCTTTTAGGTCAAGTGGAAACCAAGTGGAATTCGGTCAGTTTGATCTGGGCAGCACCAACGATGGAGATCCGGGAGTATCCTAGTGCACGTTAATTGTAGATTCTCTATTCAGCGTGCACAGTGTCATTGACAAGCAGACTGATGATTCACAGGTGGTTCACTGCTGCTCAGGGCACATTAAAGTGTGAGAATCTTTCAGCAACAGACAGTGACGTCTTCGGCCGACAAGAGGCAACTGTTCGCTCTTAGCCTTTGTTTTTTAAGGATTAAAATCCACATGTTTGAGAGTGCGGGCTGTATCGATTTAGCAGTTGTGGATTGAGAGCGTCTGCTTGCGAATCAAAGTAATGGGCTGTGAGGGTTCATTTCATCTTATTCTTCCTTTCCGCTACAGACAAATTCTCAGGAACGAGGCGCGGCCCGGATCAAAAGCCGTCGTGCCGCTCGCTTTCCGAGAGCTGCACCTGCTCCAGTGCGGGATTACTGTTGCTCAAACGATGCATGTAAATTCTTCTCAGATGACTAACTCTGCAAAAGAAGTGTGTGTGTGTGTGTGTGTGTGGGGGGGGGGGGGGGGTTTGAAAATAGGGAAGGGGGAGCTAAATCCACAAGACGCCTTTTACCGGTGTTGGCATCGTCGGCCATCTCCTTCCACTACCCCCCCACACCACCTTCGCACGCATCAGCTCTCCGCGTCTGTTACCGCCTGCTAGCCGCGAGGAACCACCCGCTCCGTAGAGCGGATGCCCCAGCCTTGCCGGTCAGGTCTGTCGCCATTGGCATCTTGGCACGATAAAGCTCCCAGAAGGCCAGGGAACGGGAGTCACACGTGCTTCATATGTGCATGCAGAGGGGTCTTTAAGGCCGGCATTGCTGAAAACGGCGCGGGGTGATGCGGCAGCCCTTTTGAGATTTTCATAATTCTCCCTGCAGTCAAATCAATTGCAGAAAACCTTTACAGAGATTTAGGATGTGAGGGACGTGCCTTGCGACTGCTGATGGAGACTCCCGATAGCTGCAATTTAGCATAAAGGTCGTATTTGCGGTTTGCTTTCCTTAAGCTTATTCCTGTACGCCTTGGTTGGAGGCGCAGGCAAAGGATAAAGATTGTTATTTTGATATTGCCATGGATAAAGGGAGATTTACAGTCAGCTATCCAGCACATAAATATTTATGAGAGGTAAGGTATGCACCGCTTATCAAAAGAGTCACTTCAGCTACTTTTGCTGCCACCCTGTGGTAGACACTTGTAATGCACCTCAGGTTAAAAAAATTGTACTGTTAATTTAGAGACTAGCCTCCATCTTTGGGTACTTTTAAAATCATGATTAATAAGGTTATCTACTTTAGTGAAACTTTTCCAACTTACTACAACCTTTATATTATATAACAGAAGACCTTCATAACCATTTCTTCTACATTAGCTTAGTAATAAATTAAGCCAGTAATAGTGTTCAGATAAACTATGAGTTAATTATTCATAATTAGGCTAATAAGCTTGCATAGTTCCTGGTGGTATAATATATACAAAATATACATACATTAAATATAAATACACCCTTTTAAGCTTTTTATTGATCTTTGGCATAATGTAATAAAAATAATATTTTAAACTTCCCTTTAATGCTTATTCTCCACAGATGAAGGCTCTTGTTAAGTTCACTGAGGGTGCTGCAATATTTATGCAGCATTTATGCAAATCAGCAGTTCAACAAAACAGATAGATATGTTGGTTTAATGTTGAGGTCTTTGGTTAGTCTGCCTCGAAAGTGTTTTCCTATTAATATTTACTTTGTGAAAATGTATGCGATAAACCATGAGTCTCCAGTTGTGTCACTGGATTTATCTTTCTTTTATACCTGTCAGGCCAACTGTAGGCTCTGAGTTCATTACCTCGCATAATAACTGATTAAAACCACTTGTGTGTGGTGAGCATTCTGGCTCAGAAACTATGTTGCGTGTCACCCAGCTGGGTGCTACACATTAGTACTGGATAAAGTAAGTAACCCCCTCTGAAAAACCCTAAGACAATTGGGACTCCTCATTACCCCAATCATGAAGGCTCAGTCAAGCTAACATGGAGACAGCTGTTGGGATGAAGTGTAAGTCTGCCACAGCTGACGGCTCGTGGCTATCTATATCCATTGTCGGAAACTGCGAGGAGCTATTTGCAGCCATAAATTCTCACCATCTTTTGTTTAAAACATAAGGTGCTTGATTGTCAGCCCAGGGCTTCTCGGGGCGACGTGTTTCCTAACAGCCGCTCGCGAGGCGTCGGTGTCTGTGACGCTACTTTGTGACTCACTTTCTGTTTGAGCCGTGTGACCGTGGCGGCCTCCTCCAGAGCGCCAAATGGCCAGGACGCGTGCCGTCGAGGCCTGGGGGGGCTTGGCCAGAGATACCCGCAGGCCCCGGTCCAGTAAACCGCTGTAAATCACGACACGCCGGCTTGCCTGGGAGCTGGAGTTAAGCATTTGGAATTAGCGGTACACAAAGGAAGTGCTTCTGGGCCACCCTTAAATGATCGTTTTTCTCCTTAACTTTCAATGCATTTGAAAACAATAACGCTGTTGTTTGCTGCTAACGCTGTTGAAATCTACAGTGCATGAACTGCCTGCGTATGCTTAATAGAGTTTAGTCAGCATGCTCAGATTTACCCTGTTTTTCCCATCGGTTAGTTAAGCAAAATGGATGAGCAGACCAGTTGATCCATTTGGTTTATTTAAATTTATTGCTTCATATGATATTAAGGGAATGACTGTCAATAATATGTGTTAACATAGTGACCTGAGCTTGTTAGTGCTGAAACATCAGCTGGTAACAACCAACTGCTTATTAATTATTGCATGTAATACCATCACAGCTAGTGCGCTTAAGATGCGAGTTAACAGTACCCAAGCAAAATGATCTGATTAGCTGTAGTGTTGGCTTTTTTTATTGTTTATATAACAATGAATAAAGGGCTGCGCTGCTAATACAGAAGGTAGCATGATGGCTTACGGTAGCAGTATATAGGATTATGTAGCTAATACAGAAGGCAGCATGATGGCCATGGTAGCTGTGTATAGAGCTATGTAGCTAATACAGAAGGCAGCATGATGGCCATGGTAGCTGTGTATAGAGCTATGTAGTTAATACAGAAGGCAGCATGATGGCCATGGTAGCTGTGTATAGAGCTATGTAGCTAATACAGAAGGCAGCATGATGGCCATGGTAGCTGTGTATAGAGCTATGTAGCTAATACAGAAGGTAGTATGATGGCCATGGTAGCTGTGTATAGCGCTGTGTAGCTAATACAGAACGTAGCATGATGGCCATGGTAGCTGTGTAT
>JAODKN010000046.1:7174584-7187325 GCA_026774425.1 Petrocephalus zakoni
TGTAGCTAATACAGAAGGTAGCATGATGGCCATGGTAGCTGTGTATAGAGCTATGTAGCTAATACAGAAGGTAGCATGATGGCCATGGTAGCTGTGTATAGCGCTGTGTAGCTAATACAGAAGGTAGCATGATGGTCATGGTAGCTGTGTATAGAGCTATGTAGCTAATACAGAAGGTAGTATGATGGTCATGGTAGCTGTACCTAGGGTTATGTAGCTAATACAGAAGGTAGTATTGTTGCTATGGTAGATGTGTATAGAGCTATGAAGCTAATAGAGAAGGCAGCTTGGACTTCACTGATGTCAGCTTGGTAGATATAACAAAATCATCATCATCAACAACAACAACAATATAAGCTAAACAGTTTCAATGAAAGCCCTCTGATATTTTGTGGGTCATGCACGATCAAATTTAAGGGCTTGCTGATTAATTAACACTGTGCTGTATTCCTCTAATCCTCGTCTCTCCAGTACCAGCCAGTTTCCGCCATGGCTCCATGTGCGTGGAGTTTGCATGTTCTCCCCGTGTGGTGGATGCATGTTCTTGTTGTGTGGTTTCCTCCAGGTACTCTGGTTTCACCCCACAGTCCAAAAACATGGCGAGTTACCAAATTGCCCCTAGGTGTGCATGTGTGAGTGAGTGGTGTGAGTGTGCCCTGCGATGGCCTGGCACCTCATTCTGAGATATTTGTGGCCTTGCACCTGTCGCCTCTGGGATCGACTCCGAACGCCTCGTGACCCTGAATAGGACAAGTGGTTTCCGAAAATGTATGTATGGATAATAAAAATGTCTAAATAAAAATAGATGCATATCTTTAACTGGATGTGGTTATTTATTAAGCACATTTATTACAAGTATTATGCATATGCAGAATACCTGGATAAAAATAAAATAAAATAAGGGTTCAAATGGCAGGCCAAACATTACTGGGACCACTTTTAAAATGTTTTCTTCTAATTTCCATATTTTCATTGAATTTATTAACTGATTTGAAAATAAGCATCAAATAAGCATAAACAATATATGTAAAAATATGCTAAATATAGTGCATTACACAGAAGATAACTGCTGAAGAAACTAAATGTGGCACAAGCATTTATTAGTGTTAAAACTTAAAATAACGATGTGCTCCTCAGTCAGCCAACATTCATTTGGTGAAAAGCCTAACCCTAAGCCTAACCATAAGCCTAACCCTAAGCCCAGCCCTTCAGTTCAGGTATCCTGCAGATTCAGGTCCGCTTTACAGAGCTAAAGGTCTTCAGGTATGACATTCAGCATAAAAAACACAAACCCTGATGCAGGAGAAACTGTCCCACCAGTGAGACGACACTATGCTTGCTAGAATCCCCTACAGTTCCTTGCAGTCGCAAGAACACTACGGAGTGGGGAGTCTAGTTGAAGGAGTCATTCCCCCTCTCAGATGTAATTGCACTGAATCAGCCCACTGTAGACTACATAATCCCCTCTAGGCGCCATTCTAACACGTTGTGTCTCAGAGGAATGGCCCAGCACGTCCTTCTCCTGCTCTCCCCCGAGAATTGACCGATAACACCTGTAAGGTTGATTCCACTGAGCTGCCCATAATCCCAGGGGTCCTGCCGGAGCCCATGTTAGGCCGTGTAATGGGCGCAAGGCGGCCTGACCCTCCACAGAGGCCGCCAGTTGGGCTACGTGACGGAGCCCCCGAATTGACCCATCTGTAGGTTTTACACCCTGGGAGGGTTAGTGCTGGGATGAAATGATCTGCCTCTTGCCGTGGGCTGCGAGCCGTGTGCCCCGCATGTGCTCTCAGTTTCATCAAGCACTGCGGGTCGCACGATGGTTACCTGAAGTCTGTTAGGCTCTACCGTACAGCCAAAACCGGTCCACTACAGTGAAATATCCAGTGGCAGGAAGAAGGAGATGGAATAAGTAGAAATGCGAGTACAATTAAGAAATGATAATAAATATTAATACATTTAATCTTCCCAGTTTCTTTACTCTTAAAGGAACTCTACTCTGACTGTAACTGAATTTCTATGAGGATGTTTTTTTTTTTCAAATTTATTTAGTCAAGCTCCCCTTGTCCTAATGGAACAGCTTTGTTTTGGCAGAAAATAACCTCCACATGAATAAAAAAACACATCTGAAATGTATCTATTGTTTTGCTCAGGGAATAGTTTCATCAAAGCTGCCTGCCTCATCCCTGCTTGTTTTTCAAACTTTCAAATCGTCAAATCTACACAGGGATATGTTGGTCCCTTGGATCTTCCTGCGTGTAGCACATCTGAACGGCTTCATGGGGAACCATGTTCCTAAAATTGAGAAGTAAGAAGACTGTTATTCTCGGGCTGGCTTTTGGGTCCTCTGCCACCTCTGCCTTCTGGATTCAGTGTCCTCTTGTCTTGAATAATTTATCTTGAAAATATGCTTAAGTGAAGCTTCCATGCTGAATGTTAGAGTGCGGAGCTTAACGTTTAGACGCTTAAAACGCTTAAATCTCCGTGTTGCCATCTTGAGTGCATTCATAGTCAGTTTTGGTAATCCGCAGAGAAGAGCTGTAGTAGATAGAGGCAGTTTAAGAAATGCAGTAATACAAATAGTGTGTTTATGCCAAGAATATCAATTTATTTAATCCATAGCTTTGGGAAATTGTGATTTTTTTCTACCTGTCTGAATAAGGTTGTCAAGTAAACATGCTTAACATGGCTTCTCGAATTCTTTGAGATGCCTCTAATACCGCCACTATTGTTTTAATAAAGCCGAGAATATGTGGCTAAGTATAGATGTATCTTTCATCTGTGATTGCTGTCTTTTTTTCCTTTTGTACAAGGAAGGTTCTGGAATACATGAAGTATCACCAAATAACGTCAGCTTTTATGTGCGTTTGGAAACACGGGGGTTGGTGGCAAGTGTATGGTTTATGATTTCTTTTAGTGAACTTCTTGTTTTTTGTTTTTTTTTAACCGTACTTTTACATATTACCATGCAAGAATATTCCCGTCTGAGTTCAGATTCTTCCCCCCACGTTTTTTTCTATTGAAGTTGTGGGTGGTAGAAATATTTAGAGGAAGCCAGACAGGAAAACAACACAGTAAGGGTTAGTGTTTCTTTCCAGCTAAAGTGATAGAAATTGTCTTTGGTCCAATAATATTATAGTAAATTTATCAGCACGTGCTCTACATATACTGCACATCATGTCACCATAAAAAATTCATTGTTGATTCCTGTCAAGGGTGCATTTCAAAATCATCTCCAAGGCCATGGGGGTCTTATGATGCACAGTCAGTGTATTCAAAGAAAGTCTGAAACAATATTAAATCCTCCCAGATATGGCCCTCTTGCAAGAACATCTGCAAAAAGCAAGACATAAAAATGCTCAGGGTTGTCATGGAGAACCCTAAAAAAAAACATCCAGGGATCTGTAGGCCTCTAATGAGTTGTTCGGTGCTCAGTACTCCACATGTGCGTAAGATGGTTATCAGGTTAGGCAAAAACCATCTGCTTCATCCACCAGGGTCTGGAAGCAAACAGCCAAGAGTGGGACCCCGAGTGACTTGCTGTTAGTGGTTTATGTCATTATTGAAGAAGCAACAGAATTTGACAGAAGAATTTCAGATTTAATGGCGGCAACACCCATGGTCACTGCTGTTTCTAAGGGGCCAGGCAGCCATCTAGTGAATATGTTTTATAATAATGTGTCATTTTTTTCCACCAAAGTTCCCTTATTTCAAACTTGGTTTATTTGGTAGTATTCATTATGATAGGTATGTAGGAATATTTGAAAAATGGCATTGGCTGTATTCTGTTTAATGAGTGACTTCAGAATACATTTAAAAAATCACTGACAGTCCATTTTTAATGCATATCCAGGTTAAGGTCAAAGGGATGTCGTATTTTTTCAAAAGTAGGCTATTAGGCAATTTTGTGTAATATGAACTTTGTTGGGGAGAAGGACATCAAACAGAACCTCAAACACATAACAGTTGAAAAAAAAAAGATATTCTATATGCCCGGGGTCTTCTGGAATTGCAGAATATTGAAAATGGACACTTTATATTTTAATGATTCATTTCAAGTGAAGAACGTCGTTCCTGCCTCGGCATTTCCTCCGTTGTTACAGCCCATAACTTCCTCCACATTCCCTGCTATATTTGGCACCTGTACATTCTACACTAAGAAAATGGTTCAGCTCTGTATATTTAATAATCATTTTCGTGACAAAACACTTAAAAACAACAGCCCACACAGAACATCATCTTGTCGATAAAAAAAGGATTGCCGAGTAAGTTTGCTGGGCTTGGATCACGAACAAAGTTCAAAGATAAGTAGAATTATGCGTGCCCACCCACTGCGTTCAGTTTTACCTACTAAGTTGGACAAAAAATATATACAATAAAAAGTAAGCGCTGAGTGTTAAGTGTCAGTGTTGGCGTGGCACTGTAAATGTGCGCGGCGCCGTGCCCGCGCATCGCCGTGCCCGCGCAGCCCCGCGGGAACGTGCGCACGTAACCATACTCCGCAGCGGTGACCCGGGCTCTCCGGCGGAAATCGTTTAGCGGCTCGATGGCAGGCGTGCGGGCGCCGGCGGCGCGCACAAAGGCCGCTCGATGCCGTCTAATAGCCGACGCATTCATTTCAGGTGTGCGCCGGGACAAATGGCAAGAGCAATAACATCGACGCGACATTTAGTTTTACACCCCGTGCGCCCGGCAGACATGCGGGATTAATTTGCGGGCGCGTCCCCGCTGCGCCGTCACTCATCCGACGCCGTTAATCTAAGGCGGTAGTGAGTGATCCCGCTCCTCTTTTGCAAAGCTCAGCCCTTCCGCCCGGGAAGGAAGGAGGGACCCGTCAGAGCAGATGTAAGATGTTCCTGACTTCATCCCCCCCCGATCTCAGCAAGCGCTGCCCGCACAGTCTGCTGTCTATTTCGGACACGCATTAGCCGAAATGGTCCCTGCATAATTAAAATACGCAATTTAAATATATATTTTTGTAAAAAGCTGCTTTTTATGTTTGAGGAGAGAATGGGCAAAAAGCTTTTTACCTTTTGCCTCAAATTAAAGTTAAATGTTGTCTTTAATTCATGTGAATGTTCAAACACTTGAACATATGAAGACATTATTCTAATGATTTTGAAAAATACTGGGACTAGTATGTGGCACATTGGAGTCTTTTGTAAGACCATGTATCTGCAGCTATATCAGATAGCTACTGTGGCCTGAAAAACACGTTCATTTGTTACAGAGACTCCTTTCTTAATTTCCCAATTCTCCTGTGCCTCTGAAGCTCTAGGAATCCTGTACCTAGACAAAATGATCTCTATTTATAAAATCCATCCATCTTTCTTTTCCTTTTGAGGATTGAGGTTGCATTTATATAACATTAGGTGTAAAATTCCACAGAGAAAGTAAAAATTCCAGGCGCATAATTATTATTACACAGTCGGGACTTGGCAGCGGTTGCTTTATTTTACAGCTCGATATTTTTCACCGAAGACATCAGTGGCACTGCATGAAAAAATCATTTATTTTCCGCAAAGCTTAAAATCTTCTTCCAGGGCCGAATCTTACTAGTAAGCAGGAGGTATTGGACGGTGTTACCCTGTACACGTAATTCATTTATCCATACTTGCAATATCAGTGTAACCTCCTAAGGCACATTTGTTTTAAATTCATAATGCACTAATCTGCTTTTCCTAAGCGTCACACAAGTGGAAGAATCAGTGAGGGCATGCTAATGTGTACCTACTATGAAGACGCAGTTTGGCTAATCTGCTGTGCGGGCGTGCTGCTCTTGGGAGTGGGGTGGTGGTGTATCAGAATTCTGCAGCAGCAGCAAAAGGTGAAATTCTGCCGTTGTTTTGATCTCCAGCCGAGATTCTTTCCAGTTTCGCATGGAAAGAAATGACCCCCTGTAAAGATTTTCATCTTCAGCAATTACTTCTGCTATGCATATATCTTTCTTAGGTACTTTTGACTGGATATTACGCAACTGGTCTTCTGACACTAGCTACAATATCTGGCATGATGTAAATGTTCCCTAATATTATAATCGGAATGATGCTGGGAGGAGAGGGGCGGGGTGACCAGACTTGTGAATTGATCGAAATTGTAGCTTAGATTTGACACGCACGCTGTAGTTTGCAGACGGTTATTCATACTACCATTTACGTAAGTCCTCTCCACTCTGGGATTCATCTGTACCCTTGCTAGCTTCTTTGGACCATTTATTGTCTCAGATAGGCCTACTTATTAGCTTATATCCTTTGTTCATTAACGTTTATTTGATTCCCACAGTGTTAAGTTTTCCTCCCTTAATTAAAAATACACTTTGGACTCTTTGGATTAAGCTGGGCTCTCTGTAGATTTGAGACTGGGAGAGGTACATCTGTGTGTCTCATGCCATATGAGTGCACCTGGTGTCACACTGTCAGATTCTGCATAACCTATTAAAGAGATATTCATCTTCCTGACATTTGACTAAGCAAATCCCCGCTGTCTCCATCTGGGCACCAAACAAAATAACACCAAAATAGCAAAACAAATCGAAAAAAACTTAAATCTGTCAGCAGTATTTTTTTTGTGTCTTACACGGGCTGCTGCGAATTAAATTTGTTCGAAACAGTTTTGTTCTGTTGCCGGGGTGTGTTTTGTTCCGTCGTGTCAGAAGCTCCCTGGAAAGAGGGCCACTACAGATGGGAGTGGCTAAGTCCGGACGGTCTGCTTCTGGCTGGGCCAGATGTCTCAGCCAAGCCTTACCGTTCCAGCCAGGCCAACGAGACCAAGGGCGGCGATTAATCCTCGTACTTAGATTTCTCCTTTAATGAGCATCTATTTACTGTTGTTTACTGTTGTGCAGCTAGGTCAACACTCACTCTCATTTGTTCTTGGTAGCATTTAGATTTACTCTGTTAAGGAGGGATCAGACCAGTACACACACACATAGTTTTTTTTGTTTATACAGACCTACATTTTCTGCTCCGTTAAATTAAGGAAATAATGAAGCATCCCACTTTCTGTGAACAATATTCACGCACTAGTTTGTGATGCAGGGTAAACAGATAAATCGGCTGAATGCTACGAGGTTAGCTTCAGGGTCAATCCATGTATGTTAGGACCAGGCGATGTTTTATTCCACTGTTGGGAGAAATAACATTTTCAGAGCGACATAGCTTTTTGTTACGGTCTGGTAGACAGTTCATTACTTCAAAGATGGAAATACAAGAATTCAATTAAATATTGCCGCTATTTGACCTGTATGGGTTCTGTAAAAAAAAAAAAAATGTGCCAGTGTTACAATAGCGTGACAGAAATGGTATATCATTTGACAAATAAAAAATGACTCTATTAAGCATGCTCGACCTACTCTCTCCTGAGTAGAAGAACTGTATTCTCTATCGTGGACAGTACTTATTTTTCTTAGAGTCATAACCTTTGTTCCCATTATAGGATACTATTTGGTTTTCTTTCAGTGATACAATGTGTTGTTATCATGGTACTTACATAATACATCCAGCAATTTAAAAATCTTTAGCACTTGAATGGGGCGTCATGGTGGTGCAGTGGTTAGCACTGTTGCCTCACACCTCTCGCACATGTGCTTAAGTCTCCAGCAGAGTTCCATGTGTGTGGAGTTCTGCCCGTGATGTCGTGGGATTTCCTCTGGGAACTCTGGTTTCTTCGTAGTTACCAAATTGCCTGTATGTGTGGTTGTGCCCCGTGATGGGTTGGCACCCCATCCTGGGTTGTTCCCTGCCTTGTACCTGTAGCCTCTGGGACAGGCTCCCCACCCCCACAACCCTGAATAGGACAAGTGGCTTCAGAAAATGGAGAGATAGATAGATTTAAAATCCCGATAGTCTGTTTTCTTCCAACAAAATGAAAGCAGTAAATTGTTTTTGCATCGCATTTTATTTTTATTCAGTGCATGTGTCTTGCATTTTTTTCCTATACACATGAGTAATACTGCAGATTGTTGGAACCAGTGTAAACTAAATCACAGCTTCACAGCTAAAACAGTTTACATGAAAGAGAATAGCAGATATCACATTCATGATGTTTTCTATTGAATATTTAATAACTCTTCATGAAACTGCAAAACAAAAGCCATAAACAGCAAGCGGTCCGATACACACATTCTTGAGACGATTGCCGAAATGACGCTCGGTTTTCATTCAGATTTAAAACTTTTTCACCTCTCAAAAGTGTTTGGTAATTGTTATCACTAAGCGTCGGCTCCCGTAAGTCTGGAACCGTAGCTTTACAACTATAGGGTGGCGAATTCAGTGCCACCTGTCTCTGAATCTCTGTTTGTGTGTGTGTGTGGGCATAGGTTTTGCTATACTTGTGATGACCAAAGGACCAAAGGACCTCTCAAGTATAGCAAATCTTCGAAAGATCTCACAAGTGGGGTCATTTTTTTCGGTCCTCACTACTTCAGACTTCATTTTATAAAAGTCTGCAATCAAATGCAGTCAGAAAAGTAAAAATGCCAAAAGTATTTTGCTTGGTTACTTATGGTCAAGGTTGGAGCTGGGTAGATTCAGATTCAGAAAATTATATTTATGCCACAATGGGCAATTCAGTTTGACAGTACAGCCACAAAATGCAATGGTACAACAACAGATACTGACTGCATTCATACTACAACAGAACATCCTAAACTAAGCCAAAGCTAAGCCAGGGTCACAAGCAGGCAGACAGGAATACCCTTGTGCTCATACGTACACATGAATGTGCTTCTTAATGACCAAGGACAACGATAAGCAGAACAATCTGCCTTGGCAATGGTGAGGCGAAGCTGTGAGACAGTCCCTCAGTCTTTCTTAATTTCTCTCAATGAGCAGAGCTCGCCGTTTGGTGTTCCTGCGTGACAATAACGGGGCTTCTCCTCCTGGCATCCCGACCCACCGCAGACCCCTTACCTGCCTCCGCACCCGGCTGAACTGGTGCCATCGCAGACCCCTGAACTGGTGCCATCGCAGACCCCTGAACTGGTGCCAGCTTTTATGTTATGGAACATTGACAAAATGCATACTAATTTATTGGGTGTACAGTGCACCCTCAGCCGCAAAGGCAATATGGTTTTTGTTGCAAATACTAGTGGGCTGCAACTGGTCATTTACATTCAGAATTCTTCTCTGGCCCTTTTGGCACATTGCTCTTTGTGCAGAGGATGTTTCTCATATCACTGTCGTCCTGGAGTGCATCGCTGCTGACCACCTCATTGCTGCCACCCTGCGCCGCTTCTGACCTCATTGTTGCAGTAATTACCTGCCCTTGCATTCTGTCACAGACGCGGTACCTGGAGGAATGCTCTAAACCATGGGCTGATTTCCATGGATATGATGTCGGTTCAGCATGAGCACATGACTAGTCAACCAAAAACAAACTGCCCAAGACATGAACAGAAGAGAAGTGGTGGAAATTTTAGGTCCAGAAAGTAAGAATCCAGATTTAGTTTCAACAAACCAGTTGAGTACTCTGTGACTGTGAATCTTTATGCTCAACTGATTGGTAGAAACAAAATCTCGGTCTGGATTTCTGGTTTTTCACTTTCTGGACCTGGAATTTCCGTCTCTGCAGAGGAGTGGCAATGAAAAGGAGCACTCTGTAGGAAGTGTGCAAAGCTGAGCTTCCGCTAGATTGGCTGAGGCTTCACTCATGGTTTGAAATGACTAATGGAGAAGTGAGATGCTCACCTGTAGGAAGCAATATGCCGTATAAGCTCCCTCCGAAATGAGAAACTCTGAAGTTCACCCAGCCGCATGCAGTGAGCTGGCTGTCATTTTAAAGTGCAGTGTCAGTTGTATGTAAATCACCTGAAACCTATGGAGCTGTGCCAGACTACCAGGCTCCCTCCAGCTCTGATAAAGCCAAAGGTCTTTTTTATAGCTGTTGGGAAGTTCAACTTTGCGGCCCCCTGTCCCTTGATGAAGGATGTACTTTGTGAGGTCCTTCTTTCAAAGTACTTTCGTTGGGAAATCCTGAGTCTCCCTGTAGACTAATCCATACTACAGGGTACTAAAGAGATACTGAGAGGCATTATATCCCACTATGAGTCTTTATTGCAGGTATTTGTCAACTGTATTCAAGATGACAAGGAGACAAATTGTTTTATTGCCATAATTAAAAGCCTGTCTTTGATAAAATTAAAAACATAGATTTTTGTGGTTGCTTCATAGATTAAATTAATAGATGATTTCCTGCTGATGCCATGAATCTTCTTTCCTTGCTAATTTATTTGGAACCAGGGAAAGACTGGGCTGCCAAACTGTTTACAGGATATCTTGGCCATTACGGTCAAAAGAAATTCGAAGACCTTTTGAAGTACCCTTTTTATATTGTCAGGACACATAAAGCTAGAACTGATGTTGACGCAAGTCCTGACGTGATTTAATCTCGATCAAAAGTGTGAAGAGACTGCATGGAGCATGCTTTGTGCTGTATTCACTAGAACGTAATAGCTGGATTTAATGGCCAGACAAAAAAAATCAAAACCAGTTTAGAGTCACTTTCAGGTTGTGAATTTAGCTAGTATTAGCTATTATTCTCTTATTATTTTTATGGTTCTTCGCTTTCGTTAAGTGACTGTGGAGTCCTGGTATCCATAGAGACGGCCGTCCTTCAGAACATCCTGTCTTCTGCCAGGTTCCTCTGGCTTCCACATGGTCCGGCCATTGTTTTCCTAATCAATTCCATCCAAGAAGTGAGAGAGAAAAGGTTTCACCAGCACCCAAACTCAAAGATGTCAGTAGTCTCCCTGTCCTGCTTCCTCATTGTCCCACGTCTGTGTCCAGAATCTGCTTTCTGAACAGCAGGTGTTAGATGAGCCTCAGTTTCATGTCCCTCAGCACAGCCCTGCCAGCTGCCCATCTGTGGCATCTCTCTTGACTGCTGGACCCTTTGTTCCTGTGTTTGTGCCATCAGCACTTGTGTTATCTGCTGATCCTGTGATCATCGCCATGGTTTCCATCTCATTTAGCTGTAGCCTCATCTTCCAACTCTGCTTTAACTTCCTGAGGAATGTCTTCGGATCTCATCCACCTTCCCGATAGAAGTTGGGTGTCATCAGTGCTTAGTAATATTCCACGCAAATAGGCTAAAATGTACTGGAAATGAATTTGGAGCCTAGAGGACATCATGAATGAATTATTCGTAGTGCTGACTCTTTGGTCCTTCTTTGGTAAATCCTCATTCCTATCACTTTCGCTCTGCAAAGATGAGTTGTGTGTACTTTGGCATGACTCAAGAACTTCATACCAGGTCTGATAGGACGGTAAATAACGTTCTTTTAATGAATGGCCAGTGCATTGTCTTGCCTGCTTTGACATTCCCTGACACTAAATTGGGGACTGCTGTAAGACAAAAGTAGAGTGGGAAATAATCAGGTACTTATAAATAATTTTTATTATATTTTGTTATGTTGGTTTTGTTATAACTAGAACATTCAGTTCCTCTTTCGTCTAACACAGAGTAAGAGAAATGTCTGCTTCATGGAATCATGGAAAGAATCATTTTGATTCATGCATTATTAGTTCTGAAAAAGACCTTTTGTATTGAGTCAAGGGCAGAGATACTCTCTCTCTCTCTCTCTTTTCTTCATACTTTTGAATTCAAATTAAATTCTGGGAAGCCTTTGTGACAGAATGTAACTAAACAAGTTATTGAAATAATATGGCCGTAAGCTCTGTGATAAATATCCTATGTTTTTAAATTACCTTACTTTGGCTCACATTAGAGTATAATGACTGCATTATTAAATATTTAACGGAACTTCAGAAGCCAGTTTGCATTCGCTGACGACTTCGCCACAGTTGCACTTTGCCGGAACTCTCAGCATAACAATGTTTACAGGAATACCCATGCTGTTCTGAAAGGGGCGGACAGAAAACAATCCGCAGCTTTGCGGATTAGTGCATGCTAACTTATGCAGTTCAAAGATTGTTGGACGCCCTGGCTCAGCGTGGTGTCAGAATTCAGCGTGTGATTTTTTTTTTCTTCCATTAATATTGGCCAGTATGTGGAGGTTAATGGGGTTGTCGTCCCACCCTGGGCTTTGGGCCGTTCCTCTGCTTTGATCTCCACATGCATTAGTATGTATGGCTCTGGTTCACTACCCAGCTTCCAACATTTCGTGTAATGCTACTAATGCTCTTAGGTTGACCGGAGCAGGTATCCTCCTCTTCTACATGTCCCTTGACCAGGTTCACACATCGAACCTGCGGAGAGTCTCCATTTCTGGCCTTGTGCCAAGCACCCTGTTAAGTCAGGAACGAATTCTTAGAGTTTCCTGACAGCACCTTTTACTGAGCAACTGAAGAAACTGTACTGGGAAACTAATTGCTTTCCAAAAATCAGATAATGTTAATTCCCACGTTTGATATCTGCCGGGGCATTTTGAGATGATATTGATTCAGATGAGTCTCTGATATTGGCTCGGGCAGCGCTTATTTGTAATATAATGGAAGGAAAGAAGAGGAAGGCATTAAAAACATTGAGAAAAAACATAGGCTCAGTGTCTGATGCTGTCAGCCATTAGTCGCGGGTCCGGCGTAAGTTACTGCAAGTTTTATAGGTCAACGTGCCTTGATGGTATTTTATCGTAATTAGTTTTTCATGTGTTGTCTGTCGAAGCAGTGTAACCATTGTTGGGTAGCAGAAAATGATACTTCTCCGTGAACTTTGTTAGCTATTGTTCAGATATTTCAACACGGAAAAAGTAAAAAAACTTGTAAAGAAAATTGTATTTTTCAC
>JAODKN010000046.1:7187425-7198013 GCA_026774425.1 Petrocephalus zakoni
GAACTTTGTTAGCTATTGTTCAGATATTTCAACACGGAAAAAGTAAAAAAACTTGTAAAGAAAATTGTATTTTTCACGTCAGGGCCGCACGTGTGTGTGTGTGTGTGTGTGTGTGTGTGCAGACTGCTTTTTCTCGCATTGTCTTTGGAAACTTAATTATAGTCTTTAGCCTCCAGCAGCAGCACTTGTGAGTATCCTGTCATCCTCTGCCGCCGGCTGGGATATTCCAGCGCTGACGGAGCGCTTTGGCTGTCAGCCGCATGTGAGCGGAGGACAGGCCCTTAGATGTGCGCCCCGGTACCACCCGATTGGCATGATTGCGGGACTGAGAGCTGGGGATGCCAGGCTGAAATGTAATGCCCATAATTAAATTACTCGCAGTGTCAAAGCATATTCTCCCCTTCTTTTAAAACTCGGATGCTCTCTTTCATCGTAATTCATAATATAAATACGCATCATATCAGTTTGCCTTTTAATGGAAATATTCGTGAATGGAGGTACTGGGAATTTAACCTGAATGGCAATTTTTTTTTGACTGCCAAAAGGGTTTATTTTACCCTTCTTCTCCTAAACACTGACGTCCTCCCCTTAAAAGGAGCGTGCTGTGAAGTTCACAAGAAACCGAGCGCTGATGGGAAACCGAAAACGGCTAACTGCGGTGAATTTGCTAAGCTCTAGTAATCAATGTCTCTGTCGGCTGCAAACCAAAAATCTAGGTAGGGTTTTTTTTAAGCGCGATACATATTGGTCTCATAGCTGATTCAGTTATATCACTTTGCTAATCCAGTCCACGGGGACCCACAGACAGTCCACGTTTTTGCTTCCTACCAGACCCCTGGTAGGGAGATAGGAGGGAGCAAAAATGTGGACTGTCTGGCAGAGAGCTGGGAGGGAGCAAAAACATGGACTGACTGTGGGTCCCCAAGCACTGAATTGGGAAACACTGAATTAGATTATTTAGAAAGTGGAAGCAAAATCCAAAGCATGTTAGCCGCTGACCAGCCTTAGTGAATTTGTAATTGATTTGTCCAAGTTTAATTTCTCTAAGGCTTTGGTCCAGGGCAGACATCACCATTGGTGTGCAGTGGGGTGGCCGATTTGCCTGCCCGCCAATGTAGGGAGAGAGAGCGTGCAGCCCGCTGTGCTGGTGCGGCCCTTCCAGTGCATACGCGCACTGGCTAAGCTGTGTCATGCCTGGCAGCGTAGGTGAGGCCGCACACTCGCTTACCGGCAGCCACACTGGCCTATATATGGAAGCCTGGACTGTTGCCAAAAAGCCCACTCTAACTTCTGGGAATGAAACCATTGTTTTCTAACAATTATTCTTCCTCTGCCTCATAAACGGGTAGCGACTTAAACTCGCCAGTTTCTCTGTTAATGTTCCGATTGTCCAGTGATATTAGAAAAGAAAAGAATATGAATAGTCACCAGGTGAATATTAATATGGTAGTAAACCCTATCACAGGCATCTTTTATCCTACACCCTAAAACCAACATTTTTCTATATATATATATATATGTATATATGTTGCCCTGTTCCTTCCTTTTGATTTGTATAAATGCATTTATAATGTTTTTTTTTCTTTTTTTCTTAAAAGAATCTGTTTGATCAGGCCTTGAGATTCAAATTGAAATGTTGAAATGATTTAGGGCATTAGAGTGCCTCACTGCTGACACTGTGGGATAAATACCGTCAGTATAGGCGGCAAATAAAATATTCATCCATAAACAAAACGTCGTCATTGCGTCAAAGGATTAGTGGCTTGTTGGTGTCATGCTTCATTTATTCGTGGATAATGATGTGGTTCCAATTTCCCCCCATATAGGAGCAGCAGGTTCCTCTGGTGACATGGCATGTGCGCGGAATGTACCCAGCGAGCGGTTTAGATTCACTGATCTGCACTGATCCACGTTCAGCCGCACAAATGCGATTACCGCGCTTAATGGGGAATCTCGGAAACATCCCACCATGCCCGGAAAGCCGCAGACAGTTAGCGCGTTTCCCACGGCTCGTGGGTTAGACTCCTCTGAAGAGGCCTTCCTGCAGAGTTGGGTTTGCTTGTAGAAAATGACAGGCCAGGTTGAGTTTCTTTCGGAACGACGCGATCCGCCAGGCGAGGCCGTGTGACACGT
Organism: Petrocephalus zakoni; assembly: GCA_026774425.1. Taxonomy (NCBI): domain Eukaryota; kingdom Metazoa; phylum Chordata; class Actinopteri; order Osteoglossiformes; family Mormyridae; genus Petrocephalus; species Petrocephalus zakoni. The sequence continues at coordinate 7,189,559 of JAODKN010000046.1, forward strand.
GAGCAGTGGTATTTAACCGGCCGGGGATCTGCGACAGACGTCCGTCGCCAGTCCTGACGTCCGGCTCACCTCCTCACCTACCCCCGCATAGCGGCTCGAGTAACAGACGGGGCCTCCCACGGATTCCCAGCAAGCGTAATGTAGGAGAACCTCCTCTTCAACAGGCTGGCCTGGGCCTCCTAGCAGACACACCTGCCCCCCCCAACCCCGTGCCGCAGGGGGATGCCCTAAACCAGTGAGACTGACCCCCCATACTGTGCCTTCACCCATATGGCTCAGGCCCCGACTAACAGCTTATACTCTCCCCGATCCTGAGAAGATTTTCGTTTCACATTAATTATCTCCATACTTTCCTGCCCAGTTTTAATGCACCACATTTCAAATATTTGTCATCAATACGATATTCGAATGTGCCTTGCGTATCATTTCAGATGCTCTGTTCAAAGAGAATTTTATTAACCCCCGATTTGGTCATCAGTAACATTTCAGATATGAGTAGAAAATGTGAAAAGTAACAGCTTTAGTGTTTTTTTTTGTTTGTTTTATTCCCATTGGGTTAGGAGATTACATTTTTGGGAGACGCAGGCCTGTTTGTGTCAGCTTAGTATGAGATAATGTATCTTAGTCTGGGCGTTTTAATGTGTGTTGATACTTTGAAGACTGAACAAAAACACACAGCTTATCTGCAATCTTCTGGTATCCATCAGAACAAATGAAATGCTACACTTTTAAGCTGCAAAGATGCACACTGAGTTATTCCTGTGACTTCAGACCAGATTGCCTTACCAGCAGGCCTCACATGTGAACAAACCTTACTCATGCTTGGAATCCCCCCCCCCCTTATCAATATTTATGCATATCAGACATAATGCTGACCCTTTCCATTTTTTACTTTTATTTTTTACTATATCCTGTTAATGCAGGGGGATTTTTATGCAAGGCATAGGCTATTTTAACAGAAATTCAGACGACACATAACCTCAAAAGGGCCAGAGAGATGTTTTATTTTTTCCACCCCTCGCTGACAGGATGTTCTGAGTCAGTGCTGGTTTCCACACTGCGACTCGTCTGGTTTGGCTTCGCAGGAGCAGAAGGACCTTCCTTTGGGTTATTCAGCTGTGTTATTAGCAGCTGAGGCACAATTTAGCCAAACAATCTCAGCGTGATCCAGGAAAGCCTCTGCGGCTTGTGATGATTTCTACAATCGTCCGTCTCTCTTTTTTTTTGACCGCCTCTTTGTTTCTGCGTGTGGCCATATGCAACCGAGCAAACTCATTTTCATGGGTCGGTGACAGAATTCATACCCTTTTTGATTGCAATTTATGTCTGGATGAACTTGATGGGAGCCGTTTGTTCCCCAGTGTGGCCATGGATTCTGGACATGTGGTTCTACCTCAGTATCCAATCAATTTACTAACGTCACATTTTGGATGTGAAATGCACTTCGCGATTGGCTGCTTTTACAGCCAGCCCTTCATTCCGATGTACAAAACCCAGCTATTTAAATTAACTGGCCCGCAGTTATTACACAGCTGTGATGTAGAATATTTAAAACTAGTGGAAATCTGTAAATATTAAAACGGAAATGCGGCAATTTAAAATAATTTAATGGCCAAATCCACAGTGGTGATTTCCAGTACATGAGGATTTAGAAGTTTATTAATCAGTATTAAATGTTAATTTATTTAATTGTGTTTTATCTGACCTGAGTTCTTTAAACTCACTTATGGAAATAACACAGTTTTATGAATGTAGGAATACATTAAAAAATAAAAATGAGGCTGTTTTTGACTAAGTACCAGTCTCCCTGTTTCTCCCCTCTAGTCCTCTATTTTTAGGAAGGAATGAATCAAGACAAATCTCTGGGGAGCACTTCTCTAAGCGCCGTTGTGTGAGACTGCTGATTCACTGTGGCATGATGGCAGTGGCATGAGCATGTTCTCTGTGGAACCAACTTAACTTCTCTCTCGTGGACCTTTTGATTCCTCCAGCGCACAATGAGCAGTGTTCCTGCTTTTGTGTGAAATAATGAGACCTTGGACATCTTCTCCCGATTTAGAAGAACAAACCGACCTTCCTAACACACGTACTGCCGTAGAAGACGTGCCACTTAATTTGAGAGGAGAGCTTCGGAATTCTCCCATGACGGTGCCTGTGTGGGAGTGTAGTCAATGTCATCCTGTCCTTTTCACATTAATCTGTTAAACACTAAGGGACAGACACAACAAACTTCATTAAGGGAATTCAGAATGAGATGTACTGGGCAGAGGAATGATTGGCAGATGGTAGGAGAGACGGAAGTGTGGTGTGATACTACCGGCTGTTATTGTCAGATATGTCATTTTACTTTTTGTAAGGGTAGATAGCTCAGGATTGCCACTATTTAAACCAGCCATGAACGATGAAGTCCTGCCTACGTCACACTGAAATGGTCCAGCGAGAACACAGCCAGGCCTGTGTCCCATCTGCCCAGCCCACTGAGCGCACAGGGGATGTGTGGCAGGACGTTCATGGCTCTGAATTTGTATGTTTGTTTGAGGCCAGTTTGACACCCGTCCTATTGCACGATGACAGATGTGTCAGATGCAGTCGCACGAGTCTCACACTTGCCGTTGGCTCTTGAAAACCCACACGTGACTGAAAAAAGGGCATTATTATGGCCCATGGCCCTAAGCCTAAGCTCTCAGCTGTGCTTTAGCTGTTGGTGGGGACATTTTGATAGAGAGATATCTTCACGTGTGGGACCATTTTGGCTGGGCACTGGGACATTATTGCTTCTCATTTATCAAGTTACGCTGCAGGAGAAATCTCTAGATGAATATTGAAGGCTAATGTCTTATATGTACCTGTCTCAGGCAATGCAATACTGTTTGGTAACAAAGTGGTACCTTTATGTTTTTTTAAGGAATTCATATACTTTCCAATATGGGCTTAGTCTGAATTAAATCAAGTTATACTCAAGAGAGACTAACATATTCACCTGGAGCTTCAAAAAAGGTATTACAATTTAAAATAAAGAGCACAAATGCTTTCTAGACATTTAAGTGTGCAGGACGGAAACGTGTGTCTGATTTGACAAAATAGATGGAGAATGATGCAGTACCACAAGTAGCCAGGCCCACCGACTTTTATAACGATGTGGCAAAGGGGCTTGAGTGTTTCTCGTTAAGATCGGCAGGTGGGGGGTCCCTTTTCATAGTCTTGCTAGAGGAGGGTAGCTAGACGTCAGCAGAAAGACACGTGCTGTAGCTTAACGACTTTCGGTGAATTATTAATGCTGGAGACCACTGGAAGTGATTTTCATTTTGATTTTTTATTTGTTATTAAGCTAAACTAGATATATTTGCTGTTATTTCATGTGTCAAGATTTAAGTCATTAAAAGCGGCTATTTGTCAGTACATTTCAGCTTTTTGCCTTCTCTTCCTTCCTTATTTCCACCCGCTGTCCCTTCTCTGGTTCCTTCCTTCCTTCCTCCCTCCTTCCCTTCTATGCCTGCTTTCTTCCTTCCTTCTTCCCTCTCCCTTCCTTTTTTCCGTCCTTCCTTCCTTCCTCCTTCCCTCCCTCCTTCCAGTCCTTGCTTCCTTCCTTCTTTCCTTTTTTCCTCCTTCTGTCCCTTCTTAGTTCCTTTCTTCCTCCCTCCTTCCTTTCTTCATTCTTTCCTTCTTCCCTCCCTCCTTCCCTTCCTTTCTTCATTCTTTCCTTCTTCCCTCCCTCTGTCCCTTCTTGGTTCCTTCGTCCTTCTTTCTCTCTGTCCCTTACGTGGTTCCTATCTTCCTTCTTCCCACCTTCCTTCCTTCCTTCTCTCTATCTCTTGCTCGGTTCCCATCTTCCTTCTTCCCACCTTCCTTCCTTCTCTCTATCTCTTGCTCGGTTCCCATCTTCCTTCCTTCTCTCTATCTCTTGCTTGGCTCCTATCTTCCTTCTTCCCACCTTCCTTCTCTCTATCTCTTGCTTGGTTCCCATCTTCCTTCTTCCCACCTTCCTTCCTTCCTTCTCTCTATCTCTTGCTTGGTTCCTATCTTCCTTCTTCCCACCTTCCCACCTTCCTTCCTTCCTTCCTTCCACAGTGAGCCTGAATCCTGTCCCAGCCGCCAAGGGGCACCAGGCAGGCGACTCCCATTACAGGGTGCAGGTGCATAACAGGAAGCCTGCATACACATTTACACGCTGGGGGTGATTTGCCTCTCCACTGGGTACAGGTTCTGCTCTCCTGCTAGCCTCATGAGAGTGAGCAGCATTTTTAGCTAAGCCCCCACCTTGTTCAGAGAAAGCCAATGATCTTTGTGGGTCTTCATGTTAAAGACTGGCAGGCCTGTGTGGTCAGGGGGATGGTGGGGGCGATTGGGCCTCCTTCCCTGAGCTTCTGTCTGCTTTGCACCATTGGTAATTAATCCCAGAGTGCTTTTAACATCATTGATGAAGAAGAAGTGTGGAAAAAAGCCTCAGCCTTGACAATGGTAAACATTAAAATAGCATTACAGCCCTTCCTGGAGGATTTCTCCATGGTCATCCATTAACTTTGAAGGTACTTTCAGATTAGCGGAGATCAGTGGGTGATACCCCACTCCTGGGAAGTACGTAGGAGGTGGATGGTTTCTCCTGCGCCGTGAGAGAGCATCATTGTGCAGCTTATCCATCTTTCCTAAGTAACCAAACTCTGCTCCTGTCGGAGGCAGGGCTCCAGTTCTGAAAGCAGCCCAGAATTCATCGCTTGAAAGTCATTCACCGAGTCCTTGACAGCCTGCTTTCCAGGTAGCTTCCTATCTGTGATGGAGAGGGACGGGCTAAAAGGTAACCTGCTTTATTTGTGCCCTTAATTTATCATGAAATAAAGATAAGACCTTTATTAGAAAGAGCCAAGTGGTTTGACTAATCATCGACCTCTGATATTTCTCTAAGTGGAAAGCTCTTATAAATGATGTTTAGCTCATGCACTTTCAGAAATAATTAATGCAATTTAGGCTTGACTCAATGACTCGCATTTGGTCATTTGAGATCAGTGCATCTCTGCAGAGACACATTCCCAAAGCAATGATCCGAGCGCACCCCAAAGACTAATAATGAAACTCTGACATTATTACTGGCCCAGAGAGTCCTCGTTTGCCTTTATTGTCCACCGTGTGCTGCTGCAGCTGCCAGGAGTGCATTCCCGTGTTTTGCAACAAAGAAGTTTATACGACATTTTCATGAGGATTTGTTGAAGTAGCTTGTTCACGAGGTAAATAAAGTGGCTCAGGAAACGTGGCTGAATGCGATTATCACCTTAAAGAACCGCGTGCCGCCGTGTCCTTGAAGATGTCGGTTTTGTGTTAATTTGCTGAATATCGATGTTTAGCTGACGAGACAGCTTGGCTGAGGGTGGAGCAGTGGTTCGCCAAAGAGCGCAGCACTCACGGGGGGAGGAACGATCCGAACCCCTGACATGGTTAAGGATAGATTCACAACTGTCTCAGAGAAGCGGATTAGTTTCTGTTTATACATGTGTGCCTAGACCTGGATTGTCAGCGTGAGGCCTGCAGGCTAATGTCAGCACACCAAAACATGCTGTGCAACCCGAGAGAACTCAGTGTGATGTGAAGGGAATGCATGCCGTAATTATGAAGACTTGTGGTCCATTTAAGCATGTGTGTGCGTGTCTTATGTATATATTACATTGTGGGCAAAAATGTAATAGAATTGTCTCCACAATGTAATAAAAACCTGTTATTTTGATGATGTGGGGAGCACCTTTTCGGTCCCCACAAGGGGAAACTCAGTTTTATAAAAATCTGTGACTGCAATCAAAAACCTAAAAGTGCCAAAAGTCTTGTATTTAGTTTGGTTACTTATGGTTAAGTAACTAAACAGGCAGGAGAGGGGTTAAGGGTGGTGACTGGTGTTAGGGTTATGCCCATTTAGTGACGTAAGTAACGTGATCGTGTAAACGTGTGTGTGTGTGTGTGCATCGCACGAGGGAGTGCCCCTGACTCACTGAGCATTTGGTTTGATATTTGTGCTTTTAATTTAGTGGTTACATTTACCTGTGTGATAATAATTAATGCAAATAGTAACGTTTGAATGTTAAGGTTTCTCTTTGACATATACATCTTGTCCTTGTGTGGCCCTCTATCCGATGCAAGTCCTCAAGATCGGCCCTCAGTCATGAAAACTGTGAGAATCCCTGGTGTAGACCTGGACCACAGGACAATACCTCTGTCTAGCATTTATCATCCTATGATGGGTGATGTGCTTCAAATCTAACGCCTCTGCGCCAGAGACCAAAAGCGTTTATTGGCTGAAGTACCAGGAGCAGTGGGGGGGGGCAGCCGCCCCTCCCACCCATATTCTCCGAGTTCATCAGCTTCTACACCAAAGTTCTGAAATTAAAGATAATTATCCTCTAGTAAATCTCGATGCTCTGTTGCGCATGCAGGCTAGGAACAGAAATGATATCATACTAACATTCTTCATGCGCAGTGCACTTAAATCGTACATGATGAATTCATCAGCTGTTATGAAGACATTGATGCTGCAGCTGTGGAGTAATGCATTAACATGTCTGTTGTTATATTTTTATATAGATTAAAAAATAATTTCCCCCTGGTATGCGCAAAGTATATCTCATCTTTTAAATTAAGCAGTGTGGTTTCTGATAAGTATGCTGACATTCTCTGTATGCGGTTTATTAGGAGGAACTCAGGCGTTTCTGAGTTTGCTGGAAACGTGCCCTGCAGGTCAGTGCGGTACCCTGGGTAGTACGCATTCTGCGGGTAATGGCTACTAGGTTACAGCCACCCACCTGGTGCAATTACACTCTTTGATTTATTGACGCACTCCTAGCTGGAAGGGTGCTGAGACCCTTATCGGATGAGGCAGGTGGGGCAGAACAGAGGAAAAGTTTCCCAGTTCATTTTATTTTGCACAAACTTCCGAAGACGCGCTGTTGTTCAGGTTATGGGTTTGAAATGTAACTATTAATGTGCCCTGAAACACACATCCCACACACGTGTTACAGTGAGGCCTTGGAGAAAGCGTGCAGTACTATCTCAGTATGATATTGCAGTGCTGCGGCCTTGCCTGTAGGTAATGTGTATCTAAGAAGGTCCGTGTGGAAAAGTGTGAGTAGGGTGCTCATCACTTACCTTTAGACGGGTGTATATGCCTCTGGCTTGTGCGCCATCGATTGGACAGACGAGTTTGTTAGATCAGGGTTCGGAAGTGCTGGTCAATCGAGGGCCGTGGGCTCTGTCAGTTCTCGTGCTGCCATGATTCGTAATTCTATCGCAGAGGTCAATGTTCTCATTTGGGAAAAAGAATCAAATATTGATTTCTATGTGTAAATCAACTGCATATTGAACAGTAATTTAAAAATGCAACAGCAATGGACCGCCCCCCCCCATCCAAGAGATAGATATGTGTTTAACAGCACACGTTCCTCACGCATTCAGCGCTCCATCTTCCACGGCCACCTTTCCAGCACAGGCTCACAATCGTCTTGGAACCTGGGTGGGAATATCTGTCAGTCACAGAGCACAAACTCAGCCAATCAACCGCTATAATGCAACTTACAGGAACAGACTCACCAACCTGCATGTTTCTGGACTGCTGGAGGATGTTCCAGAACCTCGAGAACTCCACAAAACCGAGGAAAACAAGCATACTCCCAAAGATGCCCATCCCAGACCGGGGAGAAGACAGTGCTAAGCCCAGCCACTTGGGGCGCTCCCAGTTATAAGATAAATACCGTATAGTGATTTTCATATAACTGCCCACTTTGCCGTGGAGCTGGATTGCCCTGATTAGGGCACTGAAGAGTTTTTATAGCACCTTTAGCCAAGTTTCCAAGTCGGGAGTCCTTACACCCCCCAGTCAGCATGTACCCCAAGGTGCCCATGCGATGAGACCGAGCTCTGGCGGTAGTGCTCGCATTGGTGTGGAGGAAGCGCACATTAGCGGGAGAAGGTGTCCGAAGCTCCGAAAGGGCACAGGAGACTCCAGTGCGCCATGGAGGAAGCGCGCACTAGCGCGAAAAGGTGTCCGAGGCTCCAAAAGGGCACAGGCAACTCCAGTGCGCCGCAGAGGAAGCACGCATTAGCGGGAGAAGGTGTCCGAGGCTCCAAAAGGGCACAGGCAACTCCAGTGTGCCGCAGAGGAAGCACGCATTAGCGGGAGAAGGTGTCCGAGGCTCTGAAAGGGCCCATGCGACCCTAGTGCGCCATTGAGGAAGCGCGCACTAGCGCGAGAAGGTGTCCGAGGCTCCAAAAGGGCACAGGCAACTCCAGTGCGCCGCAGAGGAAGCACGCATTAGCGCGAGAAGGTGTCTGAGGCTTCGAAAGGGCACAGGCAACTCCAGTGCGCCGCAGAGGAAGCTCGCATTAGCGGGAGAAGGTGTCTGAGGCTTCGAAAGGGCCCATGCGACCCTAGTGCGCCATTGAGGAAGCACGCACTAGCGCGAGAAGGTGTCCGAGGCTCTGA
>JAODKN010000046.1:7205077-7223295 GCA_026774425.1 Petrocephalus zakoni
CACCCCCCACTGCTAACTCCAAGACTCCTACATTAGTTAAAGGTTCCCCAAGTTTCACTCTAGACATTGAACTAACACAGTTCATTTGTGTATAAAATGTGTATATATATATATATATGTTAATTCAACAGGAGTAATATCTCCAGCTCTAGTGCCCTTGGTGTAATAGACATTTCCATGGTGCTATATGCACACAAAACAACGGCGGATGATATTTTCCTGTGATGCCTCTTTCTTCACATAAAAGTTATTTTTTCTTTTTAATGCCGAGCACTTTGAGAAACCTGTGTAACTTCTGCAGGTGCTAAAATGGAGATGTAAAGGGAGAGGATTTGAGTGCAGAGCCAGTCGATGTGAAAGGCGTTCTCTCTTCTTCGAATTGCGTGTAATGTGGCGTATCAGCACCGGTTACAGACCCGATTCTATTCCTCGCCATTCTAACTTGTTTATAAACGTTCCCTTCTTAAAAATGGGAGATGATACACCTCTTATTCGTTTGCTATGCAAGACCATACGCCAAGTATCTCTGTCTGAAGGAATAACAATGAGCTTAGAAAAAGACGTTGATATTGCGAGTTTCCGAAAGGAAAGGAATCTTGAACGCATTAAACGCCGCATGGAAAGGAGTTCAGGGTAGTGATATCCAGCATATGCATTGTGAGGCATGACCAAGCTTGGCTTATCACTCCTCTCCTTCTCCTGTACGGTGGGTCTCTGAGCACAGGGAATTAATAAGAGTGACATTCGCAGGGACGGCAAGTGCCTTCCGATTCAACATGCAAGGCCAGGTGGCCTCGAGGAAGCTCAACAGTTCCCCAGAAGGCTTTGTAAATTGACGGGATATGGAATCAAAGAGGTCCCTTTGATGCCAGATCCGATCTATTCCGGGATGCCCCCCTTTTAGCAAACTCGCCAAGCTGGGAGCGTTTGTACTGTAGATGGCCCCCGATGCGCAGACACCCGCCGCGCGGCCCACACCTGCGCCATGGCGGGTTCCCGCCGCGCCGGCTGTAAAATCTCCGCACAGCGGTCAGTGTTGCAGAGAGCGCACATCTATGTCTCTGTGTGTTTGGCATGTGTAAAAATGCAGCACGTGACGAGGGTTCGATGGCGGGCTGGGAGAGGGTGGTGTCCGCAATAAGGCGGCTGTTTTCCCCCTCAGTCTGAGCAGTAGTTTCCCCCCCAAAAGGCTTGTGTTTGCCTTCCCTGCCTGCACTCACTCCCATCTGCCTCTTATCAGCGCTAAACCTTCTCTGCAAGCGGCTGCCCCCCCGGGGGCCTCGGCGGGGGAAGCCGGGGGGGGCGGTATAGGAAATTGTGTGTGCTGCCTCCGCCGGTGTGCTGCTCCCGGGAGGTGGGGGGTGCTGGTGGGAACAGCGGGTTGGGGTGGGGGGGATGGTGGGGCGGCACGCCAAGGGGGGGTAGGAGGTGGGATTTGAATGCAGCAGATGCAGAAGCTGGAAGGAGGCCGCAGTCGCCCCTTAGCGCTGTCTGCGCTGTCTGCGCCCTGGCTCTGCCGGCGTCTGCACGTCGTCCATGAATGTGATGTATTAATAAGCAGGTAACTGTATACAGGTTGCTCCTCTCCGCTTGGATGCCTGTCATTTATTAAAACTGCTTCTCAGCTTTATTGTTTTTCTCTCATAAGGGCGCATTGTTAGTGCAGGTCATCCAGAAAATGTAATTCCGGGCAGTAATAATTACCAGGCTCCGGCCGTGCATTCGTCGCGCGGGAGCCTGGCAGAGGCGCGGCCTGCAGCTTCCAGGCAGCCCTCAACATCAGCATCACCGCCATCATCATAACATCCTCCATCATTATCATCATCATTATGCTCTTAATCCACAGTCCATTGGAAAAGCTTGGCAGTACCCTGAATAAATCTCACCCGGATGCCAATCCAGAACATGCTTTTGGCTCCTCTCAAAATCCACCCCTGCCCTCGGACACTCTAGAAGACTCCTTTCCTACATGGTGTCACACAGTTATATATGACACACAATCTTTCAGCAGAGATGCAGGAACAGTGTTACAGAAATGCGCCATCGCATTCCGGGAGCTTCCATTCCATGCGACGCCCATTTGACATCTTTCTGCCAGAGTGTCCGGGGCGAGACGGCTGGCCCTGCAGATGTTTGATCTGCGTTTATTTTTGGGGACTTGGGGACAGGTTTAAGGGCCGGGGCGGGGAGCAAGCGGGGTCTGATTGGATGTTTACTGGAGCGGTGAAGGTTAACTCTGTATTCATTGGCATTTCGGAAGCAGCCATGCACACAGTTCATGTAAAATGCATGCTGCATTATGCGGACACTGGCATGCTCGTGTTCGTCTGTTCAAAAAAAAAGAGAAAGTGTTGTGTCGGTATGCGTTGGTTAAATACCAGGGGGAGGCAGGAAAAACCACAGTCCCCATTTCACGGCGGTCGCCGTGGTGACATGCGGAACGTAGCACGTTTGACAGGCACTTGGTTTATACTGATTAATGAGCCTCTCCCACTGTCAGCCACACGACACTCAAGGTCCTCCTGTGTCTCAGTCAAAGTGAGGCGCGACTTAACCTCTCCCAAGGGGGCGCTGTTGGGCAGGCCTGGCAGACAAGCCTTGGTCAGTTTGCTCAGAAGTCTTCAGGCACGCCGTGGGCCACCGGGGCTGCTGAGGGCACCCCGTACTAGCAAGGTAACACTGCGGCCTTCTCTCCACAGCCAGACCTCCTCCACATGTGCGGGTCACTGGACAGCGGGTACATGGTAATAGAGCAGTCATCCTCTGGCATTTCCGTCTGCAATCTGTCAAGTGATTCAGTAGAATTTTCATTTTATTTTATTTTTTTACCGAAGCGAAATGATTCAGATGAGTACTGTCCCCCGTGCTTCAGGGACGTCGGATCATCCCCCCCCACCCCCAACGCCACGCACCGACGCGGGAGTAAAATACGTGCATTAAAAGTCTTTTAGCCGTCCTGTCAGGAAGCCGGTTCCCTTCAGTACAAACAGCTTGCCCGCAGTCTGCAAAGTGCTACTCGTCCAGCACATTTAATAATAAAAAAAAAGCTGACAAGATAAATGTCAAAGGAAAAAATCTGGTGTAGCTCTCAGAAGAAGCATTATCTGTGTTAGGAGAGCAGATATACAGCTTTATTCAGCGCCCTTTGCCTTTATTCCCCACATTAAGAAAAGAAAACCGGTTTTAATAAAATAGTTAAATTAGTTAGTACATTAGGTGTTTGCAAGACTGGCTAGTTTTAACATGTATAACTGTAAATGGTACAGACAGGCTGATTCTGTTTACTGTACATAATATATTAACTCGCCATTAAATTCTGAAATGATTTACAATCGATTTCTGAGGCTCACTTGTGCTCGGGAACGCTGCACCCAGCTTAATCCAATCAGAATTCTTTTTCATTCACCTTCCCATAATTCCTTGGCTGTTCTGTGGGTCTCACAAGATCTCGATGGGTACCAGGAAGGCAGACTATGATGGGGTGATTAGGATGCACCTGTCTGCCTGCGCAGATGTGCTGTGCGAGGCTCTGATTACAGTACATCTGTCTTGCGGGTTAGTGGCGTGGGGTCAGGCAGGGGCTGACACTTACACCCCCAGAGGCACGCTGGCAGACGACATCAAAACCTGCCGTGACAAAGGCTGTTTTGATGCTTATTCTGCTTTATTTTGCTTTCAACCTTGGAATTAAAACTCTTATTTGTCTTTGTTGTGCCCAGTGATGACTTCCAGGTGGCATGTGACCTTTCTCTTACCTTAGTGACGACATACTGTGGTCCAAAAAAAACGTTTGTAAGTAAGGTCTTGCTATAATGAAAGGCTGACTGACTAAGATGGTCGGATTCTCTACCCAGCCTAATTAACCGAGCTGTGCTTTGGAACCGTACTGCGTTATTAAATGTTCACTGCGATGCTGCCGCTACTTCCAGGAAGTTCTCATTGTGTGTCTCTCTGTACCATTTCCATTAATTTCAGAATATTAATTAGAATATCCGGTTAGCATTCAGCTTCCTCATTTGCTAAATGATGATTGCTAGGTCACACATCTTTCCCCGTTGGCCCCGAGAGGCATGGGTTGTATGATAAACAGAAAGTTTCTCTAATTTAAGTCTGTAAAAAACTTGCTTACCTTATAAATCCTGTCTTCCTGTCCGCCTGTCACTGTTTCTGCCCCGCGACTATGTGGATATTATTAGTGTAAACGCTAAGACCTCGTTCTCCTGTCTAATTCTTCTTCACAATTAATTAAGGATTAATTAGAAAAGCACAAAGCAGAAGCTTGTTCCCTAATGTGTTTCCTTTTTTTGTTGAGCTGCAGTTCCTCTTCATAGCAGACAGAAACGCATAAAATTCCAGAGCAGGAGAACGGAACGTAGAAACTTGTTGATGTTTTGGCTAAACGGCCATCTTGGTGTAAAACTGGAGCTCGCCTGGTTAAACTGAAGTCGTCGCCGTTTCAGTGTCTTAAACTCCACAGCTGATGAGCGCTCTCAGTGGAGACCCATGGCGCTCATAGTGGCAGGAATGTGGAAATGCAGCCGCTATTTCTTCTCAGAAGGGCGTTAAAAGGGTGTTCTGCCAATAATGAAGTGTGTCCTTTTAGTTGGTCGTCCGACTCTGTGGTGCTTAGAAAGTGTTGAAGGCGCTCCTTTAGGTCCGAATCGATGAATTCTCCAACTTCAAGTTCAATAATCCATTAGTCTGTGGCCTATTTCAAAGTCCAGTGCCCGAGCTTGATCATTAAAATGCCTGAGCATCCAAACCACTCCCAGTTATTGAGTGCCATCCTGTCATCTCAAAAACTGTTTAATTGTGAGTTGTTTATAGCCAATGATCAGCTAAAGCCATAAAAACCTACTTTAACAATACCAGCTGTGGTTTCCGGTAAACAAATTAAATTGACAGCTACTTAAATTGCGTTTTACTGTACTTGTTTACTGATCTATGTGTCATGATAATATTTCAACACTGCTTTGTTCAATGTTAAGTGTTTATTAGTTAATCTTTTAATTTGCGATGGTCTTAAAATGTGGAAAACGTAGAGACGCGGCTCGATCTCGTGTGCATCATCCTTGTTCTCATCGAATTGCGCTCACATTAAAAGTAAGTAATTTAATTACATGGCACCTGGAGGGGCAGTGTATCAGTCCAGTTACCGTAATTCATACCCTGCATATGTTATTTTACTCTTCTTCCTTTGAAGCCACTTTTGTGGCCCCAACAATTAGATTGAAATTGGTTGGTTCGTTTTGTGAACAGGGGAAGATACCATTACAGCGTGACGTGATTGAAACTTATTTTAAATTATGAGGGCAATAATTGTTCATAAATCATATCTGCAATGTATAAAATAGAAATACCTGCAACATTAATTATCACGCGGTACTTATTTCTAGAAACAGCACCATTAACTGTAATGTATTGATTCATCCATCCGTACCATATTCCTACATTTATGCACGTAATTGCACAACCAATTCACTGTGGCTTCTAGCGTAGCACCTTCTTAATTAGCACTCTTCCATGCTAGTGAGCCCTCTTTAGGGAGGCTTTAGGTTCACGTGGCAGCAAGGTGTGTCCCCTTAATTGATACACTGTTTTATCATGCTGGGGAGCTTATAGAAAATTTCCCTGGCCCTATCCCGGATCGCACTGGGGCCAGAAATTCGCCAACGCCCTTGCTGCTCATACCCGATGACAAATTACGGTAAGGTTCTGTTGTTTCACCCTTAAAGCCAAAGTTTATTTCCAGATGATGTTCTGTGGACCTTCTCCTCCAAACTTGTGCGTGATACTGGCCTCTTTGCAGAGTCTAAGACAATAAAAACCATGTTTGATGACAGCCAGGCAGGAGCACCAAGATGAAAGGGCAGGAACCAGAAGATGTTGAACAACGACTCGCTTCCTGGAACCTACCTTGTGGCAGCCTGACTGCTCTGTCTTTGTTTGCTGCTTTGCATTGGGTAGCACCTGGCCTTTTGGTCTCGACAGGGAGTGAGGGCAGGTTTGTTTCCTAATCACCATTACTATTTCAGGAGACCATACAAGCTAGGATGTCTGTGCTACAAAGTAATATAACAATCTGTAATATAACAAAGTAACATCTTACATCACCATGTCTAAGCCCAATGAATGAAAACATCCATGTTATTAGACCTAGTTTGACTTTTCATTTCCGGTGGAGGTAAATATGCGCTATACTTTCTACAGTAACAGGCAGTAATTATTATCTCTTGCAATTATAGAGGGGCACCAGAAGGCCCCGAATATCCCTGAATAATACCTAAAACTGTACATAAAATGATCTCATTTTATGTGAGCGTTCATTTAGCTTTGAGACATTTGACCTGAAGTAACCACTAAAACAATCTCACTTTCCTGTTTTCCCCTGCTGTGTCAGTTTCTTGAAGTATCGTTCTGTCAATTTGGTGTTAGAGTGGCAATAAACGAGAGACTTCATCCATCCTGTGCCAGGTTATTTAATTGCAAGCCAAGGTCAAGATTAATTAAACATTTGAATTGAAAATTGCATTTGAAAATCTTCATGCACATGTTGATTTGCGATGCTCAGTGCTGTAAATTACCTGGCAGTTAGGATAATCATTTGCCCTCAAGGAAACAACATTGCTGTAGCTGTGCAATGAGGAGGCAGTGATTCTGATGCCATATGTATACTGTGCATTCACAGCCAGTCCTGCAGCAGCGCAACTAATGCGTTCCTGAAAAACCTCGCATTCACCAAAAATCGCATACTGAAATACACATATCTATTTAGTTAGATGTTAGTTATCCAGTTAGAGGAATGCAACTCCAAAACTTTAACTTTTTTAAAAATGATACAAAAACATGTATTAAATAATTAAAACACTGCTACCATTGGCCAATGATGTGGACATATGTATTTTAAATAAGAAATACTAAATTATACATTAACAAAATATATAATAAACATCTCCTATGGGCAAAATACTTCCTGTATGTGATAACACAGGACAATAATAAGTGTAGTAGTAATAATAATAATAATAATAATAATAATAATAATACACTAGCTGTTTGTTTTTATATTTTAATTTGTCATATATCTTTAGGACTTTGCCCTGTGCAACATGTGGATCTACAAAAAGTTTGATTCTTTTAGATTTGAAAACTGGTTTGAAAAATTATCTGAAAAGAACCGATTCAAAAGAATGATTTGTTCTCAAATTGGACATCGCTGTTGTTCACTTGGATATCCATTTCTGCGTGCAAGTAGTGTCTCTTGCTAAAACAAAACCGCTTTATAGTTTGCATAGTGCTTTTCGCTCTGACTGAAAATGCAGAAATACAAATGTGATTATGCGTTGTACTGGACTTGGGCACTGATATATACTGTATAAATTCATGGTGTGACGTCACGCGTTGTAGCAGGACTGTGTACCTGTGTACAGGTATTTGCATGTTTATATGTGGAGAAGACAGAATTTGGGATGTGGGAAGATACAGATGCTGTGCGAAATTTATGCGGAAAGCAGTAGAATACTTCCCAATGTTAACCTTTTCTTATTAAAGAAATTATAGTTTATACTAAAAATTATTATACTGCAAGCCACAGAACAGTGCATGTTTTGAGACAAAAATAAAAACAAAGTTTATTAAAGGGTAGCTAAAACACTGAAATCAGAGAAAAATGGATGTGAATCTCTAGAGGCTGCCTGCTCTGTTTTCTGTATGGAGAAAGCACCAGAGCTAAGAGAAAGTGCCATTGCTATGAAAGAAAATCATAAGACATTTACATGGAGTGCAAAACACCCCGTGTGCTGCTCCAGCCATCACAGGGGCCGGGACTCTGTGCTTTGTTGCTGTCAGGCCTGTTTTTCAACTTAAATTCAGAGCTAGCAGGCTATACTTTCAACAGATAGGCTTCCAGAGTATATATGTCAAACCGGGTTTGAACTGAGCCTTCTGAGATTAAAGTTCCCATATCGCTTAGGCTAAATATACACAAAGCACAGAATCCCGGAATCCCGCCGAGATGAGTTTGAGTAACGAGCTCTGCCCTCTCGAATTTAATCTGCAAAATTTTGTTTTAAATATCTAATCTTTTACGCGGTTTCAGTTGCTTTCCAGCAGCGGCACCAGGATTATGGCAACAGGACCAAACGAGCACCATCCATTCTGATATTTCACCATCACGATTAAGCACCAGCGTAATAAAGATTTACTGTAAAGATTTACACTGTACTGAAACAGAACTTATGTAGCCTGGTATTCTTTTGACAAAGAAAGCTTGTGGCCCATAACTCTTATAACATTTTAAAGTAATAAAATAGTGGAAAAAATACTGCCTGTAGTCTTGGCACTCTCTGCGCTTGGGCAAGGGGCCTTCCGTCGTGTAGTCAGTCGTGAATTACACGTGGCACAATTTACAATTTACAAGTGTTCCTCCGTTCCTTATTTACATTGGGATTTTAGAGCAGTATCAGTGATTTAACGATAAATTCTTGAAAAGTCAAAGTATTGTGAGTATTATTATTTATTATGCTAAGGAAATTGATTAATTGTGCTTATTTGGACATTTTTCTTAAATTTCATTTCTGCCTCTCATTTTCGTCACTTTCTAAATATGCGCTACCAGCCATGTGCATTAAAATCTCCCCCGTTCAGTTCTGTACTCCCTGCTCCGTTTTTGCCTTCATGGCAGCTCTCCATGTGCTTTACGGAAGCTCGGTGGTGCCCCACCCCCACCCCCCCACTCCGACGCACTGTTTTTGCAGGGGAATTCTCGTACCCCTCACACCTACAGGTGCCCCCGTGCAGCCAGCCTGGGCTGCACATACGGTAGGAGCAGCCAAGGGTCACATCTCATCCGCTTTTCACGGGCGGGTCATTCAAAAAATGCTGCTTGGGGGCCGTCGTGATTTTGGGTGCCGCACAGATACAACAGTGCTGCAGGGAGACAATTTCCCAGTGGGCAAGACTGGGGTGACTGGTAAGGCGGTGCCGGCCCGGCATGCAGTGAACCATAAGATATAATCAGTGCATTATGGAGGCTGCTAAACGGACAGAATCCAAGGGTGTTCCTTAATTTCAGAAGCCTGTTTGTAGAGCTTCTATATCACAGTGCTGCACTGGGGTACATTTCCCAAAAGCTCCAGGTAGGTGGAACCAGTTCAGTTGCATACTTCCAACTAAGAAGCTGACTAACTATGCTTTCTTTAAATGCCATACGTCAGGAAACAATGTATATGAAAAGCTATCAAAGCTCAAAAATACGCCGCATGACACAGATATGGATGAGACAAACCGGCGCTTAGGGTTTGGCGACACAAGGAACAGTGTTTTTCTTTTCATTTTAGGAATGTGGGGGGAACTGTAATGTGCCAGAGTTGGGTCTATAGTTCAAGTCGGAAGGGTGGAACAAGTCACCTGTCTCTGTCTGGGGATCTGGGGATATAATATCATTATAATTGGCTGATGGTGGAAAAGGGCCTGTCACATGACTGCTGCCCACCCTGGGACCTTCCAGCCGTCTCTCCATCTCTCAGTAACTATTTACTGCCATGGAATTGGAAACGTTACTCAAAGCCTTGGCCAAAGTACACAGCAGCAGAAACTAGATTTTGTAGGGATGTTCCTATGTCCTTTGGACAGGATATGTAACGTGAAAGCTTATTCTAGAAATGCTTCCAAAGAAATAATGTTTTATCTCTGAGATACTGGTGCTAATTATTGTCAGAACCTTCCTTTTGTGCAAACCGTGAGCTGTGCGCTCCATGATTTCGAAATTCTCTTGTGGTCACCTGCCACCTTCAAGCTTCTCCCTCCAAACAAACCGTGACAGCTGTCAGTTGCGTTAGCATATTCGTGTAATGCGAGATGTTTAGTGCCTCCTTCACTATTGCGTTGTCTTCATGGTTTTAGGCACTTCTTAGCTATAATTGTACACGAATACCAGAAATTGTGGTTTGGCATGGTAGCAGGGAACATTCCCAGAACTTTAGCCAACTTTAGCCACGTTATTATGTGAAGGTCATCTAACGTTCTTACTTTAACGTGTTTCCATGTTTTACATTTTAACAAAGGTTTTGTCAGTGTCAGCATGATGCCATTATTACCTGAACATCCTTTCAACACAATTAACATTGAAAATATTGCAAATGTGCCATCCAGCCTCAAACCCCTGACTTTTGAACGGTAAAGTGAGTGTTACCTGCTGCCCTACTGAGCTCTTCGTTTGTTTTTTTATTATTAGTCTTAAGTGTAGTAGTGGGATAACATTCTAGGAATATCAGGAACACTGGACACTTTGAACATTTCCATCCTTTAATCATAACGTTCTGGGAATATGAGGAACACTGGATGCTTTGAACATTTCCATACCTTTATCGCAAGACATTTGGTTCCTAGAGCGAAAAATTGTTTGTGGGCTGATCCTGCGTCTCACCCGGGTTGGGCGTTCAGATTCAGCCACTGCTTTGTATCTGACATTTGCATGTTCTGACTCTCCAAGATACTCTAGTATCCCCCTGTAGAAACATGTAGTTATGTCAGTCGCGGTTTCAGAGTTTACCATTTGGAATTTCTGTCCTGCGATGCACTGGCATCTCACCCAGTGATCAGCTCCTGGAGCACCCACAGCCCGGACATTGAAATTGTGATTCAGGTGGCATAGTGTATCCCAGTGTTTAAGTCCACAAGTTTAAAGTGGCCTTAATTCACCCTAGCTGTCTCATCATGCCCTTGATATACCTGATTCTATTATGATGAACCTACCCTCAAGGAGTTTTTGATTGGACTATTAATAAGTGCTTTTTAAAAAGGCCAGTCTAGGAAGGTGTTGGGACTGGGTGGTGAGCAGTATCAGCTGAGATGCAGAATCGAGGACTCAGCATATTAATTTGGGGAGTTTTTTCGGGAGATAGACAGGGAGCATATGGTAAATCGGCATGAAACAGACATGGAAGGGGCCAATGAAACAAAGGTAAACTCAGAAATGTAGGGATTGATTTTAGAGAAAGAAATTAAATAAAATCTTTGTGCTTGGCAGATACAGATATTACCGGCCACCTAGCTCCCCCTGCCTCCCAGCTTGTTTCACACCTATTTGTAGTATAATTAGTATGCTGTTTTGCTTTTTCTGGAGCTCAAAGATGTATCTTTTTCCCAAACATTTAAAAAAGGCAATACCACAGGGACAGATCCGGATGAACCTATTATGATGCAAATTTAGCCATTTCAATTATTTTCCACCACAAAGGTAATTGTGCCTTTTCCTGCAGTGGGTATCACCCCCCCCCCCCCTTTGATAATAGATAATGCTCTAGACATTTCCACCACTCTGAACCACACACACAATGCCTTTCAGGACAGGATAACATGCATTGTCAGAGTGATTAAGCCGTAACAGCTGTCCAGATGTTTCAGGAGGTTACTGTGATTGCGTTACCTCCTCACGCCAAATTCGATTTCAGCGACACCCATTGGCATGATGCTGCGTGTCAGCACAGCATGGCCGGAGCGACTCCTGGCCTGCTCGTAATCGCCTTAAATCCGAGGATTTGTGGGATATCTCAGTGAACGTGAGCATGCTAATCCCAGCTGGTTATGCATGGCGCCCGCGCGGAAGTTTAGGGACTTGTGATGAATAGACCTGGAGACTCACCGCGGAATAGACGGAACCAGACAGCTGATGTTTGCAGATGGGGAGGTCAGGGGGATTAATTAAATTGGTGTGGTTTCGATGTGGAAATATGATATTACTCCCTACCTGAGCTCACGGGGGTTGGTTGGCGTGAGCGTCTAGACAGACAGATTCGCGCTTGTGGTAGCTGCATTCATTTGCCCCCCCCCCACCCCTTCCATTTTTTATATACAGGAACAGCAAACGTGACGTTTGAGGTAAAAAATTGCTTCCAGTAATAAGGCTGGAAATGATGCATTACACACTCCCACAAGTGTGCATGGCAGCTGTTTGCAAAACCACCCTCTCTACCTGGCTTCTGGCACACACACACACACATGCACGCACACGCAAATGCACACTGACACATTTTGTACATTCAGCAAAAAATGCATTGCAGCAGCAGTACTAAATACATGCCGATGTGATTGATCGATGGCCTGGAAGTGACCTTGCGGTACCTGAGATTGAAGCGTGGTGTATTTCATGGGCTCCTAATAAATGGGGGATTTCCACGCATGCGCATAGCCTTCGCATGCCCGTCAATTTACCGGGCCGGGCTTCACCTAGGCACTGATTTCCCCAGATATCGCCTGATCTAACATACACCTCCCAGGGGATCGGTGCAGCACTTCCTCTGTCAGATCAAAGCAAAGGGATCTCAATAATCTTAATGACCGTGGCATTTGGTTGTGCGCCTTTATGTGTCTGTGATGATCTTCAAATGTTAAAGTAGTAAAATGGATCCCGAAGTCCGACAATTCTGGGATAGTGTTTGGTAATGAGGCTACTCCCACTCGGATCACGATACCAAAGGCTAACACGCAGTTACGGCTGTATGTCCCGTCATAAACGCTAATTGCCTGACAGCCTGTTAGTTTAACAAGCCGAGACAGATATTACGTCTTTTTCTTTTCTGTCTTGTATGCTTCTAGAAGGTTTTTTTTTTCTCTTCCTCTAGTCTTTAGGTCGGTCTGTATAGCTCGTAGACGGCGAGCCACTACTAACGGCAAGCACTGTCAGGTGACACGGGCGAAAAGCGCATTCAGTGACTGACAGAGTAACAAGGCAAGGGTAAGCACATCTGTAGACAGAGAACATGGTGATCAACAAGGAGCAAGAGTGGGCCAATACGATTACAAACACTAGGGACTGGTAGCTGCAGGGAACAGGAGAGGGTCATAAACAAGCACCAAGGACTCACACTAGGAGACGCTAGGGAAATAGGTGGCACATGACAAAACTACAAAGCAAGACAAAGAAGGATAACCAGTGACAAAGAACATAGAGAGCCTTGGGGAACAAGAACGGGATGGCCAGCGCCACCTGCTGGCCAAATAGGGGAACGACGGGTGGAACCAGACAAGGCAGCAACTGATCGTGACAGATAAATTATCATGGATGGGATGTGGGCAGCAGGCTGGCTGAGTGGATAGCACTGTTGTCTCCCGTTCATGGATGGGGGTTTGATCCCCACCTCTGTCGTGTGGCTGTGTGTGCGTGTTCTCCCCATTCATCTGGTCATTCTGTGTTCCTCCTGCCATCCACAGTTGGTTCATAGCGTGTGCTTATGTGTGCATGCGTGTGGCCTGTGCCAATCATGTTGTGTAAGCCCCATGGTGTCCCATAACTTGCCTCATGTCCTTATTGTTATATGGGGTGCCCGTGAGATGTGTGTGCTACGCGGACACCTGATGGGGATACTGATCGGTACGGCTCTGTGCGCTTTCTGCAGAGCCCGGACACCCCCTGCTGCCGCGCTGTCACCGAGCAGCGATGGCCCTGTCGCAGTCAGACCGCCTCCTGACCCGTCCGCCACGCCGCCACAGTCCCCCGTGATATGATTAGCACTTCCCCCATTGCTAATGCATTCTGGGCGATAAAACTGAGAGGAGAAAAATGGCGGACAACTCATCAGGCTGCGGGTGCTGATTAAACCGGGGAAGTTTGCCAACAGCTATCAGGGGGAAAGTATGTTGCCAAATGAAAAAAAAGAAAGAAAAAAAAAGATTTTTAGAGGCCTGTCTTTCAGCAATAAATAGACATTGCAGTCCGCTCAAGGGCTACTTTTGGAGAAGCCATTTTGTTTGTCCTGCCAGTACTGACAGGTGCTTCAGTACTCCACTGGGTAACTGTGAGCGAAAGCCATCAAAGCGCAGATACAGCAGTCATTTCACATTGCTCATTTTGGTTATCTGTAATGTTTCCACTCACCAGTTTATTACCAGTCTTCCCAGCTGCTGCATGAACACTTCTCTCCCCGGTTGTACTCTGTGTTTTTATAAAGTTATCCTCTTACTCTTACTCTTACAGATCTAATATTTACTGGGACTCTGCTTGATGATATTTAAGGTTTATTGCATTGCAGCATTTTAAGCTGAGCTCCTCTGCAAGAAATTGTGGGATTGTGACATTTTAGCTATTGCTGTGGGTTCAGCGGAGAGATGTCATTGGTTGGGGTTTGTGTGAGTCACTACGAATGCTTTCACCTCGAGGTCTGGATGAGGGTCAGGGACAGGTGTGCAGGACCACCATAACCCTGATGCAGCTGCTGGTTACTCTTTTGTTGTTTTTTGATTTGCTCTTTTTCCTCATGACATTTATTGTTGGCCATAAGGAGCCAATCGATGCTTACAACGTCGCTTTTAAAAGTCACCATTATATAATTCCAACAGGAGAAACTTTTGTCAATCAGGGGTTTAAGTAGCACGGTTACCATAGTAACTGAGATTTCCTGAGAGAAACTCGTATTACTTGTAAATGATTTCCTGTCATAGCCGTGCCGGTAATTATTTTAACAGTGAGTCACTTAATAAAGACATACGGCATATGACCGTGTCAGAATGCATTTATATGCGACACCTTTATTTAGTGCCGATTTACGAAGGTGTGAATGTGACAGCGAGTAAGCAGATAGGGTGCCATTCGGATAAGCAACTCGCCGGCATTCTTCATCTACTGTGTCTAAACATGGGAGGATTAAGTCAGGGATTAGACCTTCCAAGCCTTCCATGAGGCATGGGAGCAAAAAAATAAATTAATATTTGCCGTCAGTATGCGGGTTCAGGCTGAACCAGAACTGCTAGCTGTTCTTTGGAAGAGCCTCTCTGTGTGGCTGACGTGTGCTGCAGTTCTGCAGTCCCAGAGAAGCCCGCAGGTCGTAGCCCGAGTGGCCTCAGACCTCCAGGGCGCCGGGTCTGTTTGGAGGCCCGTCTGATATGCGGATTTTCTGAGTGTCACCCGTGTTTGCCGGCGTGGTGACGGCTGCCGGCTGCCACGCGCTGGCCGCTGACCGGAACTTTCCTCCGTCCCCCGACGAAAACAATGCAGTTTCCCATTAAACTGCATGTCTGTGAGGATAAAAGCTCTTTGCAGTATTTAATTAGAAATAACAGAAAATATGTTTCCAGCAGAGACTATAAATCATATTAATGAATGCTTAAAAAAAATTTAACTAGCTACATTATTTTTGTTTTTTGCAAAGACAACAATATTTGCCTAACGACTCATATTTGGCAGTAAGATTAAATCCAGTGTGCAAAATGTAGGTGGTTCCTTAACCAGCAGGAGTTGCTGTAGAGCATAGGGGCTAGATCTGCTGGTTCACGCCTCCAGGGGATAAGAAATCCTGGAATGAAGAACTTGGCTTGAATTACAGATGTTAAGTATAATGCTGCATAAAGGAATCTTCAAAACTAGTAAACAGTGCAATAATTCTTCATCATAAACTGGGCTCTAACTATTAGTCACATAAACATTAAAAATAACTTGACCATAGTATAATCTAGAGAGGAGGTTCTACCACTGCATTCTGGGTAATTAATCACTCCATATTAGGCTGCTTCCATATGCTTAATTTTAAGTACCTCATCTCCTGCTGGTATAGTTTTACTCCTCCAACCGTTTCCTCCTTAGGGACATATATGCATTCGCTTCTAGTTCTAATAACCTAAAGAGCCTTTTGATTAATACGACAGCCACTCCCATACTTCAGAACCGCGGTTTTAGACAGTACTGGGTAACGCTTTGACCCACTGGCCGCGTAATTTGCTCCAGATAAAACTGCAATCTACATGAGTGAGATGGAAGGGAAAGAGAACCCAGCTTGGTCAGAACAACCACCGGCCCGATCTAAATCTCACCAGCTATGGCCATTTGAACCTCAGTGTAAAGTTGACTGGGTGGCATGGTGTCTTATTCTGTGCTCTCTGCTCACTTTGAACAGTTTAATAATTTGTACCGCAGGACATTTCTTGAGTGAGTCCGGACTCAGTGACTGATGTACCATCTGAATCTCTTGCTGTGATTTGCCGGCTTCATGCAGTACCACCACTGATATCCTGTCCTGGTTCGCGGCCAACAGGCCGCCCAAATGAAATTTCAACAAACAGGTTGTTTTATGAAAGAGGGTCACGACGTAATCAGATAGAAGCACTTTCCAGAATGCTTTTAATTATACAAAGAAACACATATTAATCTTACAATTGCACAGCCTGTGGTAATTAGTCAGATATATACGCTATTACTTTCCAGTATACAACCCAATTAATGGGGCACTTGTCCTTCATACAATGTGGCCCTGTATGAGTAAGTGAGGTATAATGATGTTCTCTTCTTCTAAGAGAGCTGAACAGACATGCGCCACATATATTTAGTGAGCAAAATGCGGCATTGCTGACCCATACATCTTACCCAGATGCCAGAAGGCCTTCGTTGGCCATGCGGTCACCATCTTCCCAACTCCCTTAAACCGATGGCTTTCGAACATTAGCTTTGTCTAGCTGTTACGCCCTCCGTCTTTAAGTATCTTGGCTTCCTTGCAGAGTGGCCTGGAAGAGGAGAATTTTCCCATGATCCCTTGTTTACACTTTGCCCGGATTTTAAGTCAAGTCGGATGAATGCACAGAGTGTTCCCCCCGGAGAAACTGCCTGCTTCCTTTGAAGGAGATGGAGACTCGTGACAGTAAATGTGTAGCAAAGTGAACAGAGCCATTAAAATGACTCTGGAGCAAATTCTGCTTCCCGGGGGAGCTATATGAGCCAGCCACACACTCTTTGTTCACACATCTCTGTTGACTTATTTGTGTGTGTAATTTGTGTGGGGTCAGGAGGGGGACTTGGTAACGAAAAGAATTGGGAATATTCAGTAGATGTGCATTTAGACATGCATGGGTATCATGCATCAGTTTTGCATTCTTAGCAGAATACTGTAATTTATACCATCTTAGATTACAGTTTACCTTATTTATACAGCTTTATACGCACTGTAGTGGCTCAGCACAAGTGCTGTTGCCATCTGAGTGCAGACAAAATTTATAAACCAAACCACAAATTTTTATTTCAGTACTATTAATGACTATCATAAAATGATACAAATTCTAAAGTAAAAATAATCAGAAAAAACATGATTTACTGGTCCTTTAACTGTTCTTTTCCATTATTTATGGTTTTTGGCAAAATAACGTCAGTTTTCTTTACAGATAAAAGTAAGGGTACTAAAATTAAAATGTCAATCATGGAAAATAAACATTTGAAGAGAAATGGTAAAAATTGCGTTTGCTACATGAATGGTGAGGTGTTCATCATCACCCGTCCATCCTACAAATATTTATGCAGTATAGGGTCACCTGGACTCTGTCCCAAGCAGCATCAAACACAACTCAGGAGAACACCTCGGACAGTGGTCCACTCCATCTCAGGGCATCAGCATCACATAGCATGAGCTACTGTATGTAGGGGCATTGTTTTACTTAACTGCATGCCTTTGACCTGCAGATATAAACCACAAAATGCTGCAAAATATGCAGAGAGCATCTAAATATAACATACTTATACGAAGCAATTTACACACGCATATCACATACAGTGCGATGCTTTGCTCGGCAGATTCATGCGAACCTTGCGAACTTGAAGTGCTTGAGTGAAGAGGAAGCCAGATTGTTGCAGCTTTCTGTGTTGTTTTGGGTGATCCGTGAGTCTTCCATAACTATCTATTCATTCTGAGCTCCTGGTGATCCTGGAACCTATCCTAGGATGCCCAGCACAGGTGGGGTATCCTAGACAGAATGCTAGACTATCGCAGGACATGCACACAGCTACAGGCAGTTTAGAGACACCAGTTCACTTAACTGTATGTTTTTTGTACAGTATAAACCTGAGAGGCTACAGTGCTAAGCCATTATACCTGATGTTATAGAAATATGCCCGCGAGACCATTGGTTCAGTAGAAAATGCTGAGAAAGACGCAGCCGCATTGCATCAAGAATCACACAGGGGCTCCATCATTCGGAAAAAAAAGGTCGGAGTGAGGCGTGAGACTCCACGGCAGGTTCCCGCACCGCGGGCGGGCTCTAGCTGACGGAGAGGGAGTGCAAGGACACGTTCAGAGCTGTGCAGAACAAAGCCTCGTGTTCGGCACCCAAATGGAGCTAAGAAGAAGAACGAAAATCCATGCTGGGTCAAAGAAACGAAGACAACCCCGGCCGGGCGCCGGGTGGGGGGGGGGGGGGGGGGGGGGGGGTGGGGGGGGGGGGAGGGGGGGGGGGGGGGGGGGGGG
>JAODKN010000046.1:7251797-7266681 GCA_026774425.1 Petrocephalus zakoni
TCTTGATTGTCAAATGAAATCATCTAGTAACAGAAGTTAATATGGTGTCTGAATGGAAAATAATAATGATGCTGGACTGTTCTGGGGGGGGAGGGGGAAGGGGTCCTGGATCCTATTCCAGGAAACACCCTAGGTAAGGGACACCCTGGACGGAACAGGATGTGAGTCACTCTCAGGCAAGTTGTGCTTTTGTACCTGTGATGATGGCCACAGGCATAAGCCTTTTCCCGATTACGCAGAACAGCACCCGTGAAGGTTTGGGCATGCTCAATTTCAGGTGGCAAATCTGGCAGAACAGACGGAGTGATGGGATACCTCCTCCATAGCACCCTTACCATGCAACAGATTATATATTTCCCCCAATGTGTCTAATTACTCCGAAGTTATGATACCGGCAATCCCCAGGTTATGAATGAGATCCGCTCCCTAAGTCAAAGTTGCAGGTAAGTAAGGAAAATGATAATACAATACGTAATAATTATAATTATAATTATGCAGTAATAATAATAATAACTAATACGGCACTGTACTGTACCTTAAGCTGACGAACCGCTGAAGCCAAGCGATGTTTTCACGAGCATCCCAAAGTAGGGCATGCGTTCATTATCAACCATTGTATTTAACCTGAATTTCTCATGTAATAGGCTTAGTGGCAGTCCAGTTGTAAGAAACAGTCATCCGTAAGTTCTTAACCCAGGTGCTGCCTGTACTGCAGGCTGTCCATACCTGCAGCATCTCACACCTCAGTCTGTCAATGTCTTTGGGGTTGTAGGCATACAAGTAAAAGCTGGAAAGGAAGGCACACCTTTTCACAAAGTTTGGGAGGGAAAAACTAGTTTTCCAGCTTTAGCACTTCAGCACTTAGCACTAATTTGAGCATTACTGGCCAGTAGCACTGGCAACAGACGTCAAACGTAACACCATACTCAGGGTTGCATCACTTTGTGGGTTACATCACCGGACAGACATGTCTGTTCTGCTTGCGTTTTTGTATTCCGGAAAGTCTGGCCCCCATTAACGCATTTAGCCCATTTTAGCACCAAAGTTAATATTTTCAAGAACCGGACGACGGCACGCCTCATCCACGCCACACTCGTTATTCTTCATTTTCATCCAGAGCAACACATTGGTCAGGTTCCTGCTGTATTTAATAAAAGGTGGGGAAAGAGGCCGTAATGAATTACTCAACAGTAATACTATAACACCCCCCCCCCCCAAGTGCAGTAATGGCTACTTGGTATTAATGCATTAAAGTCCGGATGATGAGGCCCATATCTCAACCAGGGGAGAATAAGTGTAATAATGTACCGTCTTTTCATCAAAGAGAAATATTAAAAGTAAAACCTCATAGATATATATCGCCGTAGCACACATTTGCCTTTTATTTAAAGTAATTCCATTAGCAAAAAGAAGCCACAAATTCTAGCTGTTCGGAAAGAAATGGCACAGCAGCCCCCGGAACACCTAAAGAAGCTGAGCGACTCCACCGGTTTAAAGAAAGAGCCGCGTCCGGCTGTACCTGTGTGGCAGTTTTCGGGGGCAATGGCCGCCGTGCAAGCAGTCAGCGGTATGGAAGCCCCAAGGGAGCCAGGGGGTGTGCGATAAGCACGGACAAGCACAGGAGCACTGAGAGGGGCCTTTCCTCTCTGCTAAGGTGTCTCGTTTTCCCTTTAAACATTTACACTTTTGCCAGTAAAGCAAACAGTATCAGCAGCCTACAAGGCTTTGACTAAATTACCTTTTCTTTCTGTTCTTTTTTTTTTACTATGTCAATACAGTTTTGCAGGCAAACATTTGAAATATATTTAACACTACTGGTGAGAGAAGTCAAGCGTGGGAACACAGGGTGGGTGGGATTTATTTAATAAGCTGTCAATCACTGACTGCTTTGCACATCCTATTGGGTTTAACCACTCTGTGATTGACAGGCCAGATTTAGTGTACGCTATAAATAGATCCATGAGCAATCCCCTTGGGCATGTTGCATGCTGCATGTGTGTTTTTGGATTATTTTTAAAAACATCCTTGTTTGTGCCCCGGAGCTGTATAAACTTTTATCCAAACTTCTTTTCGGGATACTGTCGACTGATACACATCTCAGTCACCAGCCAAGTGTAGGTTGGCCTTAGAGTGACATCTCCCGCCCGCGTTCTCCACTGGCCCGCTCAGGTTGGAGGGTTGGAGGAGGCCTTAACCAGGAGGTGTTGGGGGGGGGGGGCGGGTGTAAAGGCAAAACATGCTGACTGAATGGACAGAGCGAAAAGGATTGGCCAAAGCACAAAGCCGAAAATGTCCGAGTGATGCCCCGTGGAAGTTCTGAGTTCAGTGCTACAGACTTATCATGGACACTGAAATCTCTAGAGAGATGTCATCTCCAGGCAACATGTAAAGCTTTTAGTAAAATTGTCTGGAGAAATGGAAACTTAAGATGGTTTACAAAGCAGGTACTGACTAACCCAGAAATCCTCCCCACTGTGTCGGTGAAACGAAGCTGAAACATATCCGGAATGGGCTTCAGGTGTCTCACTGCATCTGCTTTTGCTTTTGAAATGGTAGCAAAACCAAATTTTACCCATAGAAATGTTTGGTTTTTGGACTTGTTTTTAAATAAAATATAAGGCTTTTAGAAAATGTTTATGCATCATTTTCTACTTTCGCTAAATGGGACACCGAGTCTACTTACATTTCAGCGATGTGTTTCTCCAGCATCAGAAATTCAGAAGTCACACTTTCTGAATATTAATCAAGGTTCAGATCCTAATACACACATGCATTCTGCCATAGTTACGTCATAAATTAAATTAAAAAATTCACCCCATTTTTGCTCCTAGCTAAGCTGTTGTTTTAGCTTTTTCAGTT
Source organism: Petrocephalus zakoni (assembly GCA_026774425.1). Classification (NCBI taxonomy): domain Eukaryota; kingdom Metazoa; phylum Chordata; class Actinopteri; order Osteoglossiformes; family Mormyridae; genus Petrocephalus; species Petrocephalus zakoni. Next base: position 7,254,657 of record JAODKN010000046.1, read on the forward strand.
CTAATTTCTTGTTTTTATCTAATTTCTTATGAATCTAGTCTAGTGACCTAGTAATTTTCACCTACTAATAATATCATACATGGTAAACTGGCAAGCATTACTTTGTTAGTATTGCTTGCAACAGTAAGTTTAAGAGGCATTGGGCTTTTATATGAGCAGAGGAGGACAGAAGGTGGCGCCTCCTGGGGAGTGTGAGGAGTAGATGTCTTTACCTGTCATTTTTAGAGGAGGTCCACAACTGGTGACCCCTTTGGGTGCATTTATTACAAAATATAATGACCTTGAATGCCTATGCAATGTAGTATTATCAGTTTTAAATGTATGTTTTCATGTTTCATACATTCTTTTCTTGGTGGGCTCCTTAATTGTTTCTTGATTAACAAAAAGACATTGACGATTAAAGAATAAAAATTTGACAATGATTTCAAATTTGTCAAAAATATTCTGCAGGAGTTGACTGACTATGGAACAGAGGTTAAAAGAAATATCATTTTCTTATATACTTGGTAAGGCTATTTGTGTGTTTCTTTGGTCTTTTTCATAATATGATTTGCTCAATCTAAACCTAGTAGATATTTAGCTTTTTGCAGGCTCAAGTTACCGCTGCTAAACAAGAAGGTATGTGCATGGCATCATTCACAACAAAGCTACTATATACTGTAGGTGGTTTTAATTAAACTGTCCATGTTGGCAGCTAACATCCATCATGGTAACTAGCTAATGCATGTTTCAGTTATAACCTATTAACCCCCCCTTGTTGATTCATTTGAGATTAATTCAAGGAAAGTGAATCACCTTTTTCTTTGAATAATAAGGAAAAATTAGCTTGGAATACCTTAAAAATAGCCCTTAAAGGTGTCGCAGTTCTCAAGGTTTCACCATATTATGCTGAAATGACACTACAAAAAAAGTATCTACAAATGATTCGAGTCCATTAGTCTACCCTAGAGGTAGTAACCTAGTCTCTTGCATAGTTTATTTGGATTCAGTGTGATTAAACATCTGCTTAGCTTGATGAAAGCTGGTCCCCTTTGTCATTGATATATTTTAGAGGTAAATGGAATGCTATTGACCAAAGACTATAATTTAAAATGCTGTGAATATTTATCAGAAACTATAGCCAGTGCTTAAATATAAGATGCTTCATTAGTGATGCTTACTGATTGGTGAGGGTGATGTATGTAAGGTTTCATCATCCACACCTTGCATTTCATTACTGGGAAAAACACACCTTGACATCCCAGCTCTGGACTCACAAATAACCTGCTTGCTTTAGTATAAATTCTACTGCTGGTCTCGTTTCTCGTTCAACAAAATGCAAGCTTTTTTTTTCATTTCCTACCACCCCCAAAAGTACACCATTGTTTGGACCTCGAACTGCTACGTCGCTCATAGACCTCTTTCTGCACTCTATTGATTTGCCAGCCGTCTAATTGCCATTTGCCATTTAGCAGAGAGAAGTGAAAATCCGCAACAACACCACATTATGTAAAGTAAATGTAGTATGTAATATTCCATATTTGTAATGTTCCATTTGCCACATTTAAACCTCGCCGTTCACCGTTTCATATCCATTTACTAAGCGGAGAGTTGCAGGATAAAAACACGCAGGCTTTAGGAAGAAGTATTTTTTGGAAAAAGTATGTTTGTAAAAATGTGATTTGAATCCCTTCTGTAAAAATAAAATCTGTAATTGGGGTGGATAAAAACGAATCAAGCATCACAGTTGTTTGATCATAATTATCAATAAGAAATTTATTATTTTGACACTCCTAAGTGCAATAATGTTAGAGGGATATACTAACATTTTCCTATTAATATATTCTAATAATCTTTTGAGAAAAATTGCCCAAAAAACTGATACTAAATAGCAATTGAATGAAATAGCCTGTACAGAATTTATGAAGCATTTTAACTGAAGGCTAGCACAGCTAACTTTGCTTATGGGATTTAACATCATGGAAAACTCCTGGTATCTGGACCTGCAGGTCCCATGACCCTTTCCTGCGATGCCGTGTCCTACATTCAGGGAAAGTTATGACACACCCCATCCTCCCAATACTGACTTAAGCCGTTTCAGTGGAGTACAGAAATGTATGTCAAACAACTAATTTTAAATAATGATGCAAGAGGAGCTTAGAGAATATCAGCGGGTACCAATTAGAGAGTCATTTCTAATAATTAACATAGGTGAATGGACACTTAAAAGAAGCTACTAGGGGTGATCATTAAAACATTTTTTATTTTATTTTTACTTAAAAAGTCATAAACTGGCAACATTAAACCGTATTAAAATGATTGCAACAAAACAACATCTTAGCCTAAATATTAAGTACTTTTGGGTTACATTTTTATTCATTTCTTTGTGTCACAAAAAAATGTCAGTGGGAAATATGAAAAAATGTCTAAAAGCATTTTTGGTATATATTTATGCATGTGTGGGATCAGGAAAAGTTGGTGATAGGTAACGGACTTTTCATTAAAATGTTGTGCCTGGTAAATTTCTCTTGAACATATTGGTCATGTCAAATTAAGAATACCTGTAACGACTAAACATTCTGGATCTTGTGAGCGAATGAGGTCTGTAAATAGGCGCGGGGCTTCTGTCTGTACATTCGGTCTGCTGCTTCTCGAAGACGGCCCGGGGTTTCAGTCACCTTCGTTAGTGACCCGCATCTCCGCCGCTCATGCGGTGAGTCAGATCCGGCACGCTAGCATCTAGGTTAGCGCACGCGTGAAGTTTCGCGGGCAAGTCCGCCGTCTGGCTGGATGACCAGATGGGCAGAATAAACTTCAACTGTGCTGGCAATCCCTGAGACCAAATCTTTGGCTGAGGGTGCTGGGGAGATTGTGCCAGTTTTGATGATGATTATCATTGCTAGATTCTAGATTTAGCGGATATAGTACCTCTTACTAGTAGCATTTAACTAAAGCATCACCAAACTTTAGAAGCTAGGTGTTAAGTCAAGTTTCCCTGTCATTTTACTGGATAGGAGATTAGATTTAGGATTAGAGCTTTGGATGATGCATACAGTATAAAGACTGTAGCCCTGCCTAGTATCATTTTAAGTGAAATTGTCATCGCGATGATCTCACTGTGTGCATAATGTTGCACTGTAATTACATATAAAAAAGAAATACAGAATGCATATGAAGGGAGAAGAAAATGAATCTGTCCTTAGAGGTTTAATTCCAAAAGGAAGATGCTTCTGGAAACATTTAGTTGACTATATAGTGATCATTTGCAAATGAATGTAAGGTAGTAAGATCCATGTAACATTTGTTTTGTTTATTATGTGTTTGTTCCATTAGTTTGCACTCGACTGCTCAGTTGAATGCATGCATTTGCTTCGATGCACAGTGGCTCTGGGGGGGGCTCAGCGAAGCGAGCGGAGAAGCCGTTAGGTGAGCAGCGTGGCGGCACCCGCTCCCCCAGTACCGATTGGCCAGGCCCGAATCGGCCGCACTTGACTGGACGATGGCAAACGGTTAGGCCATTTGAGGCTTCACGGCTATCAGTGGGATGCGACAGCTTATAAGGCTCAATGGGAGACTGCCAAGGAAACATTATCTCTAGGAACAACAGCTTGCGTATACCAACCCCCCCCCCCCAATACTGAGAGAATAACGTGAAGACGACATTCCAACTTCTTTGGACGACTAGCTACTTGGTATCGCGTTAACATGGGCCGGGTGCATATCTCACAAACACACGTGTGAGTGGCAACAATGGCCGGGCACGGTACCAGCGCCGGCAGGCGGGCGGGCCGGGGGTGCTAGCGGGAATAACACCGCGCAAATATGCTGAGGATTTTCTGCTGCTGAATACTGGCCAATACTCCTTTTCTACATGTCCCACGACCAAGCATCTTTTTCTTTGTGGCCACAAGCATTAAGTTTAATACAAAATGGTGTCCATTAAAAAAGTTTTAAATCCCCAAATTGTGCCTTACTTGGCACTCCAGTGCCTTAATAATGTATTACGGTCCTATGAACCTAGACGTACACTATATCAAGGCATACTTGGTCTCATTGATTTAATTATTCCAGATGCATTAAATGAATACATAAGGTGAGCATGAAACCTCCACGCACGCAGGGCATAGAAGAGATTCGAATCCCCAACCCTGTAGCCGTGAAGCAGCAGTGCTGCCCACTGCACCCTCTACATATTTTCCCTTAATTTTATTGCTGGGGTTTGGCCTGTGGTTCGAGGTTCACCAAGCCGTGCCCTTCAGTCTCCGGCACATAGTATTTTATGCTCCTCGCCACTGAAGTATGAAATGCACTTCCCTCGCCGAATATTACCTGTGCCTGCATCCAGTGTCCCTCCTGCCACAATTAAACTTGCTCATATTTGCTGTTGACAGCATTTGACCTGCCCGAACCCATAGCGCTGATTTATCGAAAAGGAAATTAATTGGATGAGTGCTCCAGAAAGCTGACGACAGATGTGATGCTTTGCAGCGGGCCCACACGCTGGCGGCCGCCCATTCTGAGCAGGAGGATGCCTCTCGCCAGCATCATCGCCCGTCTCTCCCACAGCCTCCTCCATCGCTCAGTCCTGGGGGGCACCAGCCGCTCCCTCTGTGTTTTACCATCAACATCAATTACCTTAGTTACCAGATTTATACTCGAAACATTTTCCCACTCTCCGCATCCACCTTCCCAATATATTGGATACTGATTGTCGTATACTGTTTAATGTTTCATAAAACTCTTTGCTAGCTCATTTGGGGGCAGTGTGTGATGGCGCTCCTTAGGACTCCGTGGCTGAGATCCGAAGGTCGCTGTTTCAAATCCCGTGACTGGCAGACTGCTGCTACCATTTGAATCACGTGACCAGCAGTCTGATGGCATTGTGGGGCCCCTGAGTGAGGTCCTTAACCCCACATGCTCCAGGGTCTCTGGTCTTGGAGATTGGTGGAAAGACAGTATTGCCACAGGGATAAATACTGTATTACTGTTCTATTTGACCGTGATAAGAGTAGAAACACACCACGTGTTGTTATTCAGCCTGCGTTTGGGATTCATCAGACTGTGATTGGACCCTCTTCTTCAAGAAGTTCCTACGAGTTGCCAGTGCTGTGAATTACATTTCTGGAAATACTGTGTCCTTCAGTACTGTCCATCTGTCGTATTACTTTTTCCATGTACCTTTTTGGGGTAGCAAGGCAAAGCCTGGCCACTTGAACGTAGCGATTACAGGGAGGATGGTGGTGACTGGATGTGAGAGGGCGTGCACTGAATAGTGCCGCTGGCAAACAGGCACTGAGCGTGCGCTACAAACACCCAGTCGCTGGTCATTCTCTGCGTATGAAAGTCCGAGCTGCTGTTTACTTTGGCTGCAAACAGGTAACTATTTCTGTCAGAGAGGCACGCATAGATGCTAATTAAAAGAACAAGTGAGAGACGACTGTCTGCCGATGGCCACGTGACAGTTGCTAATGAGAAACAGGTCACTCGATAGCTAAAACCGAAATAAAACGAAGCACAGCTCGTTGTGAAGACTAGTTGCTGCCGGCTGCTGATGATGAATAAAAGATTAAAAGAGAAGATACTAAACCCATTCTTGACCTTAGTGGCTGCAGGTATCTGCTCTCTGGGGGTGTTTTTCAGCATCGTGTCCCTCACAGTGCAACGTAATCAAAGATTTGTTCTTTATTTTAAATATATAGCTGGAGCAATTACATATCCTGTGTGGTTATATAACTGCAAGAATAATACTGCATAATGCACCAGAGGCTCACTGCACAGAGCTGAAATGAAGGGAAACCCCCCCCCCCCCCCAAATGGTTCAGTTCCACCCCACATACCTACGAAAGACAATGTTACACCTAAAATTTCAGCTAATTGTCTGAAGGTGATTCTGAACAGTCAGATAACAAGTAAAGAACACACATTTTGGCTCATTAAGGTTGAAGATCCTCAGTAGAGATTCAACTTTATTGCAAAATTACCCTATTAAAATGTTTTAATATACCCCAAAAAAGGAAATGAAAACTTAGACATATTGTACAAAGCTCTAGTCTTTTTCATTAATCAAAAGCATATTCAAGTAAATTCTGCGGTAATCACACAGGTATATAATGATAAGCTAGATTATAACTGAAAGGATGAAACATTTGTTTTATATGGTGGCATGTTGTTAAGAAGTATTTTCCTATAGTAGTATTAGAAAGATTATGAAGATTTTATTTCTAGAAATTAAATAATAATGAGTTTCCACTTTGTCAACACCTCGGTTTCATCAAGAGCCTCGGGATAATGGGATTATCCCGCCACAGCTGCGCGGAAACCCCGACCCCGTGTAATTTGTGGCAGATCCGTTTGATTGGGTGAAGGTGACTTTCTGGGAGCAGCATCGTCAGTCCAAAGTGCGACGGAGCTGGAGCGATTCGTCGCCCTCCTTGAGATCTCGCGTTGTTCATTTTGTATCGGCTTAATTGTATGCGCGGCTGTTTAATATCCTCAGAAACAAAACCTTGCATGATCCCAAAGGCTTCTCAGCTGCAGGCTACTTATTTACAACACAGTGTCATAGCCATGCCGCCTTGCTAGCCGCATAGCTACCATGCACCATATTTTGTAGGGTAGGTAACCTATTTAAAGTGTGAAGTGGTGTCACCTGAAGCTGTGTATTAATGAACACACTCAGCGGGCAGTTTGTTATGTACACCTGCTTATTAATATGAGCGACCTGTGCCCCCAACAGCCAACCATGTGGCTGTAACTGAATGCACATGACGGGTCGAGAGGTGCAGCTTAGCGGCTAAGCATTAGATACGAATTACTGTCAGCGTCGTACAATTGTCGATGCCCGGCGTCTCCAAAACCTTCGTCCACCAGAGTGTTTCACATACGATGGTGTCTAGAGGTTACAGAGGTTAAAGAGGAAATAGCATGCAGTAAGTGGCAGTTCTGTGGCAGAACCCAACATGAGAAAAGTTAGAGGTGGATGACTAAACTCGTTATAGCTAACAGGAAGTTCACAAAAATAACAACTCGGTACAACAGTGGGGGGGGGGGGGGCAGAACTGCAAACACACAAACTGCCAACCATTGGCGGGCGACGGGGGGATGTTCCTACCTGATATGTTGGGGTACCTAATAAAGTAAAACTAGAAAGTAACATAAAGTGGCAGGTTAGGTTTTATGGTAACATTTATTGAGGCTCGCTGTAGGGTTCTCATTTTGTAATCCCACCGAAACCTACAATGAAAGAAAGGCTGCCTATAGCTCAGAGACTAGCCCTTCCCCACTGTTCAGTAATGACTTGTGCAAAGGGTATTCATACAGAATGTAACTGATGGCAGCAAGGCTCATAAGTATCCAGCGAAGCCTGCATTCAGGCCAGGATTAAATGTACCTATTCTTGTACAACTGCTTCATCTCTAATAATGGACCAAGGGGGAAAAACGCTATTCATATGTATCTAAGGGAAACCCAAAAGACTGGCATGCATTTTGTTCAATTAAGTTAACAAGTAATAACCTAAAATCATCACGCACAACACAGTGTTATTCAGTTTTATATGATTCACGGCGGCACAATGCATTTAATTTTTATTGAATTGGAGTAATTTCATTTTCATGCAGAATGGTGTGTTTTAGCCTTAAGTTTAGCTTCCGCCCTTAATTTTGCCTGTGATTTAAAGTATCACAAAATGGTTTGTGTCAGACATTCTGTCCGGCTCTCATTCTTTTAAATGCCGCTCTAAATGGAAAATTACATCTGACATAATTTCGTCATTTATAATGACACGGTTTTTTCTCACACCCCAAAATCCTGGCTCTTAACATTGAGTTTATGTCAATTTCCGTAGATGAATGCACTTCCATGTTTTGAATAAGAATTTAAAATACAGCCTTCAGTGTACCAGAGACTTAGAGCACACAATAGGCCATCACCAGAAACAATAAGGAACACCCCTCTGAATAAAACATTAAAAAAATAAATAATCTACGGTGTTACTTGAAGTGACAGATGTTCGTTAGCAGTTTTATTCAGTCTCAGTGCTGGTTTTGTATTAGTTTCAGACAATGGACTCGTGGAATCAACAACAGAAGTGTATTGTGTAGAAATAGCGGGAGACATGCATTCTTCATAGGACACGCTAACCCTTTCGCTGGCGTTGACATGGGAGACGTTACAGTTACAGTGCCAGCCGCTCAGTTACAGTGCCAGCCGCGCTTTGCCAGCAAAGTTACCCTGCGACAGTGCTGCTGGTGGTTTCCTGCCACTCGGCATGGTGGAACGGCACTTGTGAAGCCGCCATTGTTAGGGGAGCGAAAAACCCGATGAGGGAGAGTGGATACAGGGAAGGCAATTATAAGGATCACATTTATGGAGCCTTGGGTAGTGTCAGACCGATCTGCAGATCAAAACGCACCAATCTTTGTCTGAGGGCACCCAGATGGAGGTGAATATATTGCACATCTCGATCCACCTGCTTCACACCATCATTCCATGATGTGTGTCTGTTTTTGGTTATATTTATAAATTTTTATGTGTTTATTATCAGTCTTAGCTTGACTAATCCATCAAGAACATACAAGATGCCTGTGAGAGGGTCTTCTCAATGATGAAAGTTACACATGGCACAGTAGCTGCCCAGGCTGTTACCACAGTAACGGGGGGGTACCGTGTGTCACTTCTTCGGCCTCATCGTCATGGAGAGTTGCAGACACCAGCCATGTTTCTGGGGGATTGCGTGTAGATATAGGCCACAGAGCCCCAGATGAGGGAGTGACTGGCCTCACTAAGGCTTATGGTTTGGCAAGTTAACAGTTAGCCCTTCTCTGAGGGTCTTGACAATGCCTACATATTGGCTGTATGTTGGGGGGGGGGTTAATCAGTGAGCCCCTTTCTGGATAAGACCTGTAATGGGTGACCTGAATTCCTGGAAGCACCTGACCGCATGCCTGTCTGTGCCATTTGCTGCGCTGAGCCAGCCACACGTGCATGAAATTGGCCCCCGAGGTAGCGAATTGCGACGCTGTTCCCCCCCCTTCACCGTGGAGCAGACGCCGCTTTATTTATTTTTCCTATTGAAAGATCTAATCACCCCTTTTTGTAGTGTGTTACAATCCGTCTGGGGAATGTTACGGCGTAAATCGGGAAGGGCGGCCTCCACTGCTACTCCGCTCCCCACTTCCCAATCGCCAGGCCAAGATGCGGCAAAACAAACTCTAAATTTAAGCAAGGAAAAGGGTTCTTTTTTTGTAGTGAAAGAAACCAATTTTTCATGGCTGAGCTGGGCCAGAATAACAAAGAAAAAGATTAATGCATCCACCGGGCTTCTTAGGTCAACATGCGGACGCGTATCTTTTTAAAACGTTTTATATTTGGTATTAATGCCCCTCTATCGATGCCCTGATTATAAATATGGGCATCCCGCAGACCTTTGGCCCTGGTTGGCTCCTCCTGGCTTCCCGCTCAGCCAAGCGACATTAACGTAGCTTCGGCGAGTTTCAGTGGCGGCTTTATCGCCCGCAGGAACATGAGCACCAAACCAGCCTTTGGCATCCAAGTTCCTGCACTAATTAAAGGGAAACTCCTCCCCACCACGATGGGCTTCAGAACACTGTAATTTATTATCGCTTAATTGTGAAATTTAAGCAAAGGAACACCCCGCCCCCTAATAAGACCAATTTGCATATTGTTCAAAGTAAGACAGTTATTATAAGCTGATGGGAATGCTAATGGGAAGTTGTATCGGGCAAAATAGAAATGCAAAAATTATTACTATTATTATATCTTAAATGTGCATTCTGCTCGTGCTCTCTTACTTTCTTTCTGTTGGTAAGGAATCAGCAGTAGGCATGCCTGACACTGTAATGGCCAGTGCTGTGTTCTTGATTACTATAGATGACTACACCTCAAATTGCAGGTGAGGGCACCGTGGGAGCTATAACTTTGCAAGGAGCGAACCCATGATCACAGCTGTGATTTATACACTTCAGGCGCATCACTCATGTGTTGCAGTAAATACCATATGTTAAACTTTCTACTTCTGAATTCTCGTCATTGACCTTAAACAATCTGTGCAATAGAAATTCACAAATACACCTTGATGTTCTGAATTATTCAAAGGTAGCTTTCATTTCAGCCACGTGTTGCGTCCTTCTTGAGTGCAACATTTTAATTAAGTTACCGAAATCAAGTGAAAGCGATGTTGTATGTTGTTTAGGTTCGTGTGAAATAGGGTATGTTTCTGCCATAATGAGGAAAACAAATTACCGGCTGCTGGGAAGGAAAATTCATTTTCACTTTTAGTGAGGGGGAAGAAAAACCCAGAAATGCTCTGGTATCTTTGAAGAAATCCCATAAATTGACGTCCACTGCAAAAAAAAAAAAAAAAAACCTTCACTCAAAGTAGACTAAAACAAACAACTTATTCACAGAAAAGTGTGGAGAATAACATGCAGCCTCCTTAATCACATTGGCTGGTTAACTGATAACGAATTAAATGTAGAATATTATAAGAGAAAATGAGGAGTAGTCGATAGGGGACCCGCACCCCCAGTACTGTGGCCCCCCCCGGCTCGACCATAATATATAACGTGACACTGCCTTACCGGCATTTCCCGACATCCTATGGACCCGCACCCCCATTGTTGTGCCCCCCCCCCCCAGCCCTACCATAATATATAACGTGACACTGCCTTGTGGGCATTCCCCAATGCCCTATGCATTCATTTCATGTGGGTTTTAGATGTCATTGTTAATATTTTATAGGAATTATATATTTTTCCCAACATTTTTAATATAGTGTGCTTGAATAATTGCAGGTATAAAGTTATTTTAAATGAGTACTGCTTGTCATAATGTTTTTAGCGGTTGCTGGCTGTTTTCTCCACAAAACTATAGCAGCGTTAGTGCAAGTGTAAGATATAAGTATTATAAATGTATATATAAATGTAAATATTTTGTTTTATTGCAGGAGTCGGCAGGAAAGGATAATGAAACTGTTTCTATTCTTATTATTTTTTGAGGGACTACATTTGAGATGGGGGGACTTGGGGGGGGGGGGGGGTAAATAAATGTGACAAATTGCAGGAACAGTGCATTAGGCTAAAAGTAAAATTCTCCTATGTGACTTTAATATTAATGTTTGCTAGGATATCCTGCATGGTCACAGGCGCGGTCCTGCGGAGTTTGTACACATTAATTTCTCTCCGGACCCTGGTAATTCCTTCCCTTTGCTGTGCGTTATATATGTTGTGTTGAATGCTAATGGGAACGTAGATGCTAGACCCCGAGCAAAGGGGCTCTACTGTGCTTAAGTCTAAATCATAAACAAGGAGACGAACAGGTGCTTGATATATGATTCCAACGCTGCCAATCCATTGTCCCGTGAGAACGTGTATTAGGAAAATTCTTGCCACGGAAATAGGGTAATTAGTGGGTAAGTGAGATTTATGTGTAGCTCAACGTCTAACGGCTAGTTAAAATTTATAGCCACCTCACTAGTCTACCTATGAAAATGGGGGTAATAGAAAAATTCACTATTTTTTTTCTATAACCCTTATTTATTGAAGCCATTTCCAGTTCGCCCTTCCCATTGCGTCATTTATCCAATTTACACTATCGCTGGGGATGGTACGTTATTACAGCTAAATAGTACATGAGTGTGGCAGCTTTCGGCTTTTATCGCATGATGATGAAAAGTCACGCTGTCCATTGGGAAGGTGTAGACGCATCGTCCGTCTGTTGTGACTGGAGCAGGATCAGACTCATCTAGCCTATTTGAAAAGCAGCACACCTACAGTGCTTTGAAGATTGTGCTAAATTGCTAATTGAAGAAGTTGTGGCGCTCCCGCTGACAGAGACACTCGGGTCCAGGAATGCGAGCTGAATAACCCTTTATTGGGCAGAGGCACAGAGGGAGAAGCGAGAGTCGTGGTCTGGGGACGGAAGCAGGGGTCGTAAGCCGGGAGGTCTGGCCTACACCTAGGCACGGGACACGAGCACACAGGAGGGGAAGGACGGGACTGGCCGGGCTCGGCAGGGCAAGCAGGTC
>JAODKN010000046.1:7266781-7284187 GCA_026774425.1 Petrocephalus zakoni
TCCCGCCTGCGAGGGTGTGGCTGCGTCGCTAGGTCCGGTTTGCGTGGGCGTGGCCGCGCTGGCGGGTCCCGCCTGCGAGGGCGTGGCAGAAGTATATTGTCGGAGTAATATGGCAGTAATGCTCATAGTGCTTAGGAACGTGCATGCGCACAGATACTGACATCCCGTCCAGGGTGGTGCCTGTCCTCTGCACTGTGGCTGCTTATTGGGCCCAGCCAGTCTTGACAGTCTGCTAAAGCCATGCAGAGGACAGGAGAATTCGTCTGCACACATGACCTGAACTGCAAGAAGTCAGCACACATATTTTTATCAATGCAATGCGCTGCTCTGATTCTGGTGCCCGGGTGGGGTCTGTGCCTTCCTGAGCAATTATTAGCATGCATACATTTTCTGATATGCGGCCCACGATAAACGCTTTCTCCTTGCATGCCAGTGGAGGTTAATAAATGCTATAGCAATTCGTACATAAAAACACTTTGGGATTCTGTAGCTGTCTATTCTGCAGCCATTGCAATTAACGCAAAATTGCCGTTAAGTCATTGTGTTTAATGCATATTTGGGTTCATCGCTGCAAGCGTCCTTATAGCACATGCAGATGCATTAATCTTTTTTTCCTTTTGTAAAGCGAAAGTGATTGCCCATTAGTAGAAACCAAATTCGTTTTAATTAGGTTGTTGAATATGTCTTTTTCTTAATAAGCATTTGGATTCAGAAATGTGTACTTACTATACAGGTAATGGCCTGCATAGAAGGGGGTTATGGCATCTCAGCACTGTAATAACTGCTGCTAGGACGTATTTTTTTCAGTTCTTAGCTGTCTGAGAACAGGCATCTGCAAGAAGGAACACTGTTGCGACATATCAATGCTATAATAAAAACTATTTTGTACATCTTACTACATTATAATTAAATCTTTCACTCTAGGTCCCTGATAAGGCAATATATTTTGTAGCAAAAGCTTTTAAAATTGCATTACTGTACGTATTGCTCTGAATTACGGAAGTGAATAATATCCTGATCTTACAGGTGCACGCTTTCCTAAGCATGTAGCTGCAGGTCCGTTCAACGGAGAACGTGTGTTAGCTCTACAAACAGGAGAATGTGACATGTCCAGCTGCGTATCCATTACCCATTCAGGGTTGACTGAATACCTTCGTTGGTTCAATAAGTCTCTCAATTTTGCAAAACGTCACCATTGGTTTTGTGACATGAGCTGTTGCTCATTACAAAGAACTCCAATACTGGCGGTGCTAAATCCAATAACAAGAGCTGTCTCATTAAAGCTGTCTCCAGTTAGGATGGGGACCAGAGTCATGTGACACGGGGAAAGAAAGCAGTAGGGTGTTTGCTGGGGGGGGGGGGGTCACATGACCATACTGGGGACCAAAAGGAAAACGTGGTACAGGGGTATGATGTCACACAGGTCATGCAATGAGGAGAGCTGGCTGTGGGATTCAGTATCGGTGTCTGGGTGTGTTTCCCTGACATATTTACAGTGTGGAAAACCACCCAGGACACCCCCCCCATCCCACACACACACACACACCTCACTGTGTTATTTTGTGCGTGATGCATGTAAACAGAAGTGACATTTTTGCGGCTGTATCACAGAACTCTGTTCAGCCCTTGGTGTTTAAGTTTAACCATGAAGACAGAAGACGCCTTCACACTAAAAACCTTCGATCACCTACTGATGAACTGGGCATTGTGTGAATTGGTCCTCCAGTGCGTGATGAATGAGCTTATGGGGCAGGACTATTAGGCAGCAATTAGTCACATAGTTAAAGGACTGTACGAGCCACGGCAAGGTTACAGGTTCGAGTGTAACACAGCACCCGGCACTTAACAGGAGTCGCTTGAGCATAACCATCCAAACCACATAACCACGTGGTGATCGGGGGAAAAAGCTGGAAGATTTGTCATTTGAAAACAGATGGTCTGTGGATTATTGATATCTGTAGTATGGGGATATTGGTTGAAGGATGTTATGGGTGATCTGTTGCCCAGAAGGTACGGTACTTAAACACCTGAGTTTGCCAGAAAACGAGCCGTATTGACACTTCAATCGCCTTACTGACGACGGTGCTACGAAGGGTGCTATAACGGCATACGAGTTCCGCGGAGCGCGGCCTCGCCATCTCACACGGGCTGGGGGCGATTAGCCGGGATGAATGGCAACAACATGAAAGGCGGGGACGCGGCGTGGCTTTGGCACGAGACGAAAGCGTGGGCGAGCGCACCTCCCTGCCACGCCGGCCTGCGAATGGCGAGTCTGGACGTGATGGCAAACAGATTTGGAGGTTCCCTTCAGAGCGTGACTCTCAGTGGTCATGGCTCATCCGTCCCTGCACCTGGCTCTTCCCCGTGCTGCGTGGGAGAGTACATGTGTGCATGTGTGCCTGTGCGCGTGTGGGTGTCCGTGTGTGTACACGTGTGTGTTTTCCTGAGCCTGTGTGCACATTTTACTTAGAATTGTCCCTAGCAGCATAGAGTAGTAGACTCTGAGAATGGTCCGTAAGGGAACATCCACAAGAGATGCAATTCTTCTTCTCTTTAAGTAAGCAGCGGGAGGGGCTGAGGTTGGGGGGGGGGGGGCTTCCTTGCCAATAAGGAGGCCCTTTGATCTGATGGTCTCCCAGGTGCCCCCTGCCCATCAGCGGCATACATTTGTGTCTCATTAGAAGTCACTTCAGCTCCATGGTTCCATTGTTGCAGCCAGCACCCAATGGACCAATGGTGCGATCAAAGGGACAGCACCCCCCCACGCCCCCCCCCCCCAGCCCACTGCTACCCTTTCACTGCTCCTTAGCCCCCTCCAGTCTGGAGAGGCCCAGGTCCAGTCCCTCGCTTTTGCCCATTCTGTGAGAGCCTCGAACATGGGTACGAATCTCAGAGCTGAAACTTTCATCGACTGCCGCTGGAGTAGTTAGTGTTAAATTAATAAATGCGTTTGACCGTCGGGTAGCTGCGCTTTGCGCTTTATCAATATGAGCTGTGCTCGCCCACTCCATGCACCTTTAATCTAGACAAATAAATCATGAAATAATTACCTGCTTGCGTTTACATTTCAGCTTAAATATGTTTCCAGTTCTGAGGGTAACGAGATTCTAAAAAACATCTCACTAAGTACTTCCCATTGTCATTTATTCTTTGGATGTTTTTTCAAGTTATGTGACGGTTGCTGCAGTGGTTTTAGGATTTTCATTGGTGGGGGTGTAGATGGGTGTGGGGGAGGGGGGTCATCTTAATCCTGCCGTATTCTGTCACTTGAAATGCCAGGTGACATTAATGTGCTTTTGGGGGCTTCCCTGAAGTGGACGTGTGACGAGGGTGTGAGTGACCGCTTGGTGACAGACGTATTCCTGGGGAATATTTGCACTGCTGCACTTGTGTTATTTTTTGTGCAGGGGGGTCGATGGCGGCGTTGGGAAGCAAGGTGTGTGGCGGGAATTGCGTGGAATAGACGGCGTTCCATCTCGGAAGCATCTGATCTGTCATCGCTCGGAAATGCAGATACCATCTCAAACGATAGGCCAGAAAAATTGAAACATCAATTTACATTAGAATCCGCTGACACTAAACATGATTTATTTACCCAACACTTCCTCCTGTTTCCCCATATGCCCGTCTACGTCTCTGTCTTTTGCTCGAGCTGTGGCGGGGATGCACTTTGGGATTCTCACACGCTGTCCGGCTCAAAGAGGAACAGGTTGAGATACCTCAGGGTACAACCCAGGGCCGGGAAGAGCATGGGGGAGATCGATTGCCCTAGCCAAAGGGATTATGGTCTGTTCCTGCGGCATCGTCAGCATGATCCTGGCATTGCTCACCGTCAGCGTGTGGAATATCAAAATTCTCATTGTGGTCTTTAGAGCCCTTCTGATTCTTCCTTTTATTCTAACCACCTTTGGCAATATAATTTGCAGCCGTTCACAGCCATATTAAAAAGTCTGTTATTATTTTAATGAAATTGGCAAGGCAGTAAGTCAGATGTCATTATTGATTTTTAAAACCTTGCTTCCGATCGCTGACTGTTAGTGGTTTCACACACCCCCCATCCTTTACAGCAGGGCACAAATGCGGGTGTTTTCCTGGCGTTTCGCGGGGTGCGCGATGCCCGCAGTGTTCTGACGTGATGCCGGGCTGACAGCTCTGACAGCCTCCAACCCACCGGCCCATCAGTGCCCGTCGTCGGGCCCGGCTATCGGATCCGACTTAAGGCATATGTAAACGCGTGTGTCTGGGTGGCTTTCGGTAGGACGGGGCGGCGATGACGTGGGGCCGGGCGTGTGGCCTGGTGGGGGCGATCCTTCTGAGCACAGTGCTTTTTAGGTAGAGACCGCGGCCTGTTTGGCTGTAACTTTCGGCAGGGTCGAGAGGACTTTGCCGAAGAGCATTCAGGTGGTGCCATAGTCCAGTGAGTCAAAGCTTCACAGACGCAGATGGTGCAAACCCCAAGGCTAATTAACCTGATTCCATTCAAAATAGTGATTTCTGTCTAATTCCTCCTCCTTTTCCCCACATGTCTCTGCACCTGGCCCACGCTGCTATTGATCAAATTTGGTTTCATTTGAATGTAACAAAATATTCCATTAACGAAATAATTTGCTGACATAAACTGTTTTTTTTGCATTTTTTACATTTTTTTTTACTATTTCTGTCTACTTAGCTTAATGAGTCTCTGCAAGTGCATAGCATGTGTGTCTGCCTGTGTGATATGTGTGCACACGCATGTGCGCAGTGGTGGTGGAGAACACTATTGGTGAAATGGGGAGCTTTTGCGGGGTCGATGAATGCCTGCATGGATATACACGCACAAAATGACCTGTCTGTATGCTCTGTGTGCATATATGTATGTACTCTTGTTGAAGATTTTTGAAAGTTCTGGTTCCTTCAGACATACATGTGATTCTCAAGTGTGAGAATCATTATGTCTGTATGTATTTGTACACACACGCACACGTTTCCATGCATTGTGTGCATGGACATATATATACGTATGCCTTTACGTATAAATTATATGCATATAATTTATAATGTGTGCACAGACCAGTCCATGTGTCTTTATCTGTATATTATTCTGATGTATAAAAATAGACGGATTCTGAAACTGTAAATCATAGTTTGTTATTTCCAATTAAATTGGAGTCCTTGAGAAAACAGAGGAGGAAAATCTATACTCTGTTAGAAAATGCAGCTGGGATCTTTTTTTTTGTTACAGAGAAAACCCTGTATTGAAGGAGAACATTAAAAGTGATGATGGAGATAAAAGGTGTTTATCACCAAAGGCTCTTTTAATAATCAGTGGCTTTTTTACAACGTGGAAAGGCCAGGGGAGCCTTGGAAAGGAGAATTTCCACCTTATTTCAGTTTCTGGCAGAATACAAGCAAAAAAAGCAGCTCGAGTTCCAGCCAAATTCCACACCACCTTCAGCTTTTACTCGTGCAAAAAAACGCTTTAAAATATCAACCCTAGTCAGAATAAGCAGTCTGATAGCAACCAAAATGGCTGCTTAAAAAAAACAACAACAAGTAAACATGAAATCAAAATATATTTTTTTTCAACACAGTACATACTGTATGTGTACATGGTTGTATATATGTAAATATATACAACCATACATATGGCAGAGGCCATTAAAAAAGGGACTCAGCTGTTATTTTCCACTGTATCACTTGTGCAGCACCTAAGGCAGATTCCTAACAGAAGTCTTTCCGTGTTTGATTGACAGCTGAGGACACATGTGGTGGTACTCTCAGAGGGTCAAGTGGCATCATTTCAAGCCCCAATTTCCCCAGTGAATATTACAATAGTGCGGACTGTACGTGGACCATACTTGCTGATCCCGGAGACACCATCTCCATCATTTTTACAGACTTCCAGATGGAGGACAAATATGACTACTTGGAAGTGGAAGGGTCAGAGCCACCAACAATATGGTGAGTTTGCCTGTGTTTCTGTCTGCTCTTTACTTTATTCTCCCCTCTCGTTGTTGTTTTCTGTTTCTTTTTTGTTTTTGTTTACCGTAATTGCTTCGGGACGCCCTCACGTGCTGTTCTGTTTGTCCTTAAAGTGGCTGGAAACTGTTTGCATGGAGATTGTGACACGGGTCCTGAGAGGCCTACCCGCCCTCCTTTCGCACCTACACGCATATGCGGTGTCTGCAAACACTTGGGTCACCAGTACAGTTCTGCTCTCACGTTGTGATGCTAGGCTGCTGAGCCACACCAGTGTTTCCCCACGGCGTCCTTGGTGACCCCCAGACAGTCCACATTTTAGCTCACTCTGGGCTGGTAGGAACTAAAACGTGGACAGTCTGGAAGTCCCCTAGGACCGGATACGGAAACCGCTTAACACAATCAGAACGCATAATCAAAAACATTTTAAGACATAAAAATGCATGTACTTGAATACCGTGCTTAAACATAACACCAAGCATTAGGCAGAAAAATGGTGAATTCAGACTGTTAGGATCTCGTTTTGTTCGGTAGAGTTTTGTTCCTGCGATCTCAGGCTTTCAAATTACAGGAGTGGCACAATGCCAAGGAAGTAGCGCATTTGAATTAATAAATTTAAAATAAAAACTGTAGCGGCTTTTGGATCCTGAAACCTGGAAGTGTGCTGGCAGTTTTATGTGAAATCCGCCCAGCTTAAAGGAGCATTTTGCACAGGCTCTGCCTGGGATAGCAATTATTGTGGAATTCCTTGCTATAACTGTGCACTAGAACCTGGAGGGTCTATGTTTGTGGAAAACTGTATAGGTGTAATATGCTAAGCCAAAGGTAGAAGCCCGCTGTTGTTCTCCTCAAAGGATAACAATCTACCTTCTGCGACGTCCATCTTACTTACCATCAAAGTTCTTAGTGGTTTCCTGCAGTTTCATACATTGTAGCAATGCAAACATGCAACATTTGTCTAATAATGCTCTAGGTTTTATACTGAAAACCAGATGTATTGTTTCTTATTGTTCATGGGAACAAGAACGTGGGGTTAATTAAGGGAAGATTCATGCTGTTTAATTATGATACAAAGTAAAAGTGCAACGGGCCTTATAAAGTCCTGCTTATTTCTGCATAATGCTTTGCTGCTGGATTATTGCATTTTATGTATCATATGACAGCGTGTTGTGGGTAAAAAAATCAATTCCTTTTTTTTTTGACAAACGTTCCTCTAGGCTTTGTAGCTTGACTCCCTCTTCCATGGCAAGTTTCATTAAAATTTATTTTACAATAATTATGATTTTTAAAATTAATGAAGTGAATACACAATGAGCATTCACTTAACCTGTAGCTGAGGAAAAAAAATGTTTTTAATATTTTTTTGTTCCTTGGTCGTGCAGAGCTGACTTTGAAGAACTCAAAATATCGAGAATTACCATAAATATTTTATATCAAATCGATTGCGTGCCCTTTGGCACTTTGTTATTGATATCTTTCTGTACACAAGGCACCCTACCACCAAAGCCAAAATCTGCGCTTTATGGATGTGGCTTCATCTACATCATTTTAAAAACTCACTCAAAACCACAAAGCAGCATCGCCTAGAAAAATGATTATCACTAACTTCTGTGTTCTTTTTTTTCTCCCTTTTTTTAAGCATCAAACTGAATGCAAAGTCTCAAAAACAAGCCAAAACTCCTCTAATTTTCAAAGCAATCTGTATAATAAATGCAAATACATTCCTAGGGATTCCCTGATTCTAACCCTAACCCTAACCCTGGCCTCACAGGCCAAAGTACTGTAAATGCGTGTTGCTATCCTGCTGTGCTTGACATCAATCTTTCTTAGTTGTTGAGTAGCCTTCTGGGTTGCTGTGTCGTCTCCATTCTCAGAGCTTTCATCTAGTCCTGATATTATTCCCGTTGTCTTTTTTATCATTGGTTGATGTACACATGCATGTCTAGAGTGGTTTGGACTTTGGAATAAGTGCATATGAGGTGGGCATGCCCGATTACATTTCTTACCTACCATTGCATTTGATCTCAAGATTGTAGTTGTTTGTTTTCAAATGGAGATGTTTATTTCTGGAACGTGCAGCCATGTTCGCACTGGTGATAAGCAGGCTGGGACTACAAAGCACAGAGAGCGAACTCCTACTTTCCAGATCCCCTCAGCTTTACAGTACTATTCACCAGACAGGGCCAGATATTTCCGAACTCCCTAAATATACCCAGATGACCCTGATGCAGTTACTGTCCTGATGAGGACGGTAACCTAATTAGGGTCAGCTGGGTTTCATTACCTAAGCCGCTTGTTGGCCCCAGAGCCGGTGACCGATCACCATGGAGACACAGCTGATCAGTTTAACCCAGGTCCACACAGTCGGTCTACCTCACATCAGGCTACACGTAGTTTGAGTAGCTCTGGAGGAAACTAATCACAGTGTGTGCTGCCCTCTACTATGGTCCTCCAAGACTTATTACAAATAATTTCACACTGATTTCATTATTTTATCACCAGACATATGCTTGGCAATGACCATGCTGATGGTATGACTTTCTGTGTTTTTTTATTATTATTATTATTATTAAACCACACGCTTTTGCTCAATCCACCTGTTTAATACATATTGATGCAAATAGAAATAATAAACAGATCATCCTCTGTGTTCGTGATTATGAAGAAATCGCAGCAGATGTCTATGAGTATTACAGTGTGTATACAAAATGTAATTAAAAATACTGTGATCTCGTAATTAATTAATTTAAATTGAGCTCTCCCTGAGAAGACGGATGCATTTTGAGCGCCATTCATTGTATTTTATGGAGCGTTTGCTGTTGCCTTAGAAGTGTATCTGGGAATTGGATTGATCAATGTTGTTTACGGTTTGGCCCCGAGTGCCAGGCGGGTTCCTCTGTCTGCCTCACCGACTGACCTTGGGCAGCAAGTGATGTGTCTCCAGAAGTCATTTACTACTTCTTCTCAACTTTCGGGTCAGCAGTGTCTGGTTCTGAGAAAAACACAAGGGGAGTTTACATAGACAGTCCCCAGACAGATGCCATCGGGAGGCGACCATTTAAGGAACATAAAGAATACCAATCGGGGGGGGTCACCTTTGCCTGAGTGATGGGTTAAGATAGCCGCTGGTTCCGTCCAGTTGAGTGTCTCATTCTGGTTTCATTTCGTTTTAGTGGCTTTTTGCCAGATTCCCCATTTGCACTCGGGCCCGTCTTAATCTCCCACATAACACACCAACGTGTACAATATAATCGACCCTCAGACTCCCGGCTGTTCTGGGTGTGTCTGAAAGTCCTGGGCGCTTCACAGCCCGGCTTCATTTACCAGCAAACGTGTTTGTACGTGTCCACGTTTGTCCAGCAGGGAGTCCTTTGTGTCTTCAAATATTAATCAGACCCGAGCAGCTGTGCTTACAGCCAGAAATAGTTACATGGAAAATAGTCCTGTGTAGGTTTCACAATGTGACAGTGTTGTTCTGAACATGACCATCTTCCTATGTGTTTCTACAAGTGTTTCACCCGGGACAGTTTTAAGGGGTGTGTTATATGAAGACAAAGCTATATCTCTCGGTTTCTGAGGGACAAAAATAGCATTGTTTGCCAGTCCAACACATTTTTTTATGATGAAATTAAGCAGTTTGTGATCTTCTAATTGAGTAGATCCATTAGAGGCTAATAGCACATTATTGCAATTTGATATGGAGTATGATGAGCTCAATAAAGCCCTGTTAAAATTGCTATTTTAATTATTCGGGTAGAGCGTTACAGTCAATGCCAGAAATGTACATCATGAATCAGGCAATTGGCTGTGAAGTTGTTGTCCTGTGGAGAAAGGAAACCAGTTGTGTTCGGCTCAAGTTTGATTAATTTTTTAGTGTTGTTACTGGAAAACAAAAAGACTCAACAGGGTAGCACTAAAATGGAGCAACAAAATACTATAATTTACACGTTACTTGTTCCGGAATAAATTGGGTTGGCTGGTTTACTTGTATATATAGTATGTTTTTAATCCATCATCATCATCATCGTTATCATTATTCTTATTACTATTATTACCATTATTATTGTTGCTGTTGTCGTTGTTGTTTGCTTACATTAGAATGAAGGAGACAGAGACTGCTACAGTAGGTGTCCCTCTGTCTTTGCCACTGGCCAAGCTATGGTCTTTAATGCAGGGCATCAGGTGCATCGAGCTACAGTAGCCACGGCCAGACTTGATATTCTGCAGTGTTCCTGCAGAATAAGAATCGAGCTCTGAGTTTCTGGAGGTGCAAGAACGCTTCAGTGCACATATGCAATACATTATGAATATATATTAAGTACTTCAAATAGGGTCTTTCTATACCAATAAAGACTTTATAATAGATAGTTTTTTTGAGTAAATGCATAACTACTTAGTTCATTTATCTCCTTTACACTGTCCTTTTGTAATTATCTGATTTAAACGGCCTTAGAGATATGTGGAAATGTTTAAGATCTCAGATTGTGCCAGTGCTGTTTACGTAAGGGCTTGATTCAGTCCAGCAACATATCTTTTAGGCAACACTGATACCTGGTCAAAGCTTTGCATTTTGAGCCCTGAGCGTGAGGCTGGTGCGGGCTCCGTTCCACCAGTGAGCCCTGAGCGTGAGGCTGGTGCGGGCTCCGTTTCACCAGTGAGCCCTGAGCGTGAGGCTGGTGCGGGCTCCGTTTCACCAGTGAGCCCTGAGCGTGAGGCTGGTGCGGGCTCCGTTTCACCAGTGAGCCCTGAGCGTGAGGCTGGTGCGGGTTCCGTTCCACCAGTGAGCCCTGAACGTGAGGCTGGTGCGGGCTCCGTTTCACCAGTGAGCCCTGAGCGTGAGGCTGGTGCGAGCTCCGTTCCACCAGTGAGCCCCCTCGAGTGGCTTGTGGAATGCGACTATACCCATACAGTAAGTGATTCAGCCACAGGAAGCCGTCACAGATGCACTCATGCAAATGCTGGTTAAATCAGAGTGGTACATTACAGAAATGGCATTAACAGGCTAATGGTACTTTAATTCCAGGATGAATGTGAAGAACGCTAAATCATTAAAGAATCATAAAAGCCACAACTCTAGCATTTGATATCTGGTAATGGCATATTCAAAGGACAGCGTGATCTGTCAGTTTGCCTTA
Organism: Petrocephalus zakoni; assembly: GCA_026774425.1. Classification (NCBI taxonomy): domain Eukaryota; kingdom Metazoa; phylum Chordata; class Actinopteri; order Osteoglossiformes; family Mormyridae; genus Petrocephalus; species Petrocephalus zakoni. The sequence goes on from JAODKN010000046.1 coordinate 7,277,875, forward strand.
AGTCTTAGCCACGCCCGTTCAGTGTTCTCCCAGGATTGTTCGTAAGCAAACAGATGTATATTGAATAACATGTCTAGACCAGGGGTGGGCAATCTTATCTGCAAAGGGCCGGTGTGTATGCAGGTTTTCGCTACATCTCCCTAAAATTAGATCACTAATTAGAGGACTGATTGGCTGAAGAATTCTCACACCTGGGCCTTGACCTTAGGGTTATCCCGAAAACCTGCATACACACCGGCCCTTTGCGGATAAGACTGCCCACCCCTGGTCTAGACCCACCGCTTTCGACTAGCTGGACGCACAACTGTGTTGTCCGCTTCAGGGAATTCAGTGCAAAGATCACAACTGTCAGTGTGTTGTGCAGCGGTAGAGCCTGGTAAGTGAACCCGCGGGGGGGGCGGGGCCCCAGGGGGGCACTGCATAAACGTTGCCTGCGGAGCTGTCAGGAGCCTCAGCCATCCCCCAGCTGCCGGCTGCGAGCCCCGTAAGGAAGAAAGAATTTGCTGGTAGGTTTAAGTTTAAAGCACCAAAGAGGAAGTGGTGTGGCCTGAAAACAATCTAGCATCCCTCTTCTAGCAAACAGGAACACAAGTGAACCTTTTTTAATCAGGCATTCTCCTCTGAGGAATTCACTGTATGAAATATCCTTTGCATATTTTCAGATGGTTAATGGTCCCTCGCTTTGCTTAGCACAAGCTGCATTTCAGCTGCAGAGGAGCTGCTGCTTTTTCTCTTTAAACCATTGTATTAAAAGACGTACGGCGTGATGGTGTCGCCTGCACGAGGGCTCTGTGCCGTTCGCATGGCATTTTGGGAAGCCCTGTGTCATTTTTCCATCAAGGTTTTTTATTGATCACCCAGACCTATTTTAGAGAAAGAGGTTTGTGTCTTCAGGGCAGCAAGCACAGAGTGTAGCTGGCTGCCTTTGAACTGTGCACTATCCCGTATTAATCCCCATAATCCACTTTAAAGAATCCAGTACCTTCCACATCAGAGTTCACATGCATATTCCAACTGTGTCTGATCTATAATTTTATTTTACAATTCAATTATGCTAATAATTGGTGCAATACTTTTTTTCACCCATTGCAAAACCGGCTTTAATTTCGAATAGCCACTCTGGTCACATCCAGCTGTAATTTTTTAATCTTTTAAAATACACGAAGCAAAGGGCCTCCTGTTCCATGGGACGTGCCCCGCAATGTTTGTAAGCGTTCACTCGCTGGAACCTGGGGGGGCTAGCGAGCTGTTGAGCTGGCCTGACACTAATCCTGGCTAGATGCTGGATGCGGGTGCACGTCGGCGCAGTGGAGGGATGGCAGGGGAGCCTGCTTCTGTACCGGGAAAGGCGTTGCGGGGCACCTCCTTGTGGCCCACAGTAAGCAGCTCACTCTGAATCTGCGGCTCTGTGCAGTCGCGGAGTTACACTGCAAGCAGCACAAACCTTTAGGCTGGTCACCACATGAGCACAGCATTAGTGGGTGTTTATCACATCGTGCTACTTCCTGTTTTAATTTACCTCCTACTTCCTGTCCTAATTTATAATCATTTGACAGGTAATCCTGTAATATAGCACATGATAACAGTCGTATTAGTTATAAAACAGAGTGAAAAGCAAAAAAGGGTGTGATTTGGTTCTAGTTTGGTTCTTGACTAGTATGTATATACCATATTAATATTTATTATATAATTATATTTATACACAAAGCACATCCCATCCACAGATATTTATCCCGATAGATTAATTAAAAAGTATAATCTTTTATTTTAAGCTGTTTGTTAGCTGATTTGGTTCACAGGTTCTCCATGGGTTTCCCCTGCTTCCTCCAACGCACTCCCAAGTGATCTGGTGTCTGGACGCTTTCCGTATGTGCCCATGTGTGCTCTGTGTGCCGGGCCGGCATCGCCCTTTCCTCGTGCCCTCTGCTTCCTGGGATCGGCTCCAGGCCTTACGCAGCGCTTCCTTGGATGGCTGCCTTTATAACGAGGATGGAGAAGTGGCTTTAGAACTTGCAACTTTCTTGTATACCTGCATCATTTGCCCTGACAGGGAAATCAGTAGGGTGGTGGTTTAAGTGTGTTTTACAAACTACCAATTTACGTTATTGATTGCCAGGCATGCTGCCCTTTATTTTAGGAGAGTTTAGACAAACCTTTATTATTTATATTGCCAGTCTGATATGAATGTCAATAGGGAAATTCAATAATTTGCACTAAACATGTACCTGACGTAACTGATACCAATGATGTGTAATGATAACACAAAAAATAAGATAATGCTCGATAACCATTCATTAGCTCTTTAGAAACCTAATTAATTAGAGATATGTGATTACTGGTTGTCTGATTAATACTTTGGCTCCTATTCGGGAAGATGTGGGGCTGTATAAAATCCACATAGCAGGTTAGCTAATAGTAACACTGCCACTAACAGAGAGGGGGCTGGGATAGCATGAGCGTGGGGAGAGGGGATTCAGAGCATCTGTCTGGGGGCTGGATGTGTCACCATGAAGGGACCTCAGACAGACAGCCACATCAGGTCACAGCGACTACCTGTTATCATCTCAAGTAATTAATTTGGCTCTTCATTGAGTCTAAGAGGTTGAGTCCTGCCTGTGGTTTTCCGTACCTTTCCAGTCTTATAGGTCATATTGACCCCAATTAAATTTCAGCGACGTATCTACACCTCAAAATGCATTAATTATCTACATTCTTGGCCTGCGTGTTCTGCAAAAAACATAGAGAGGTTCAGTGCGTGAGAGTTCAATATGTTACAGTGTGTAGGAGGCCTTTAGGTCAGACTAAAATTACTGTCAGATTGACATTTGTTTTCGTGACGATGAGATGCCTCACAATAGCACGAATGGTGTGTTCTGTATCTATCATCTGCCTCAATCCTGTTTTTCTGTTCCTGCATTTTGAGTGCGCGAGTAGAACCCAAGGCAGCATTAACATTTACGTTTATATTTATATTACAGATGCTTTTGTTCAAAGAAACGTACAATTGAGACCGATAATATGCATTACAATCAAACATCCTGCAAATGTCAATGAAGGTGATTCGTCCTGCGTATTCTTTTTTGTCCCTTGACTATTTCATTAGTGATGCCCTATAACCTGATTCAAAGGCTGCTAGTGGCTGCCCTCTGTGAACTTATCAGCAGACGTACTGCAAGAAGCAGAAACTGCTCTGTGTCGGGTGCTTCCCGTGGATGCTTAAAAAGCCTTAAAATGAACTGATTTCCACAATTTAAGGTCATAACTGGAAGAAAATGTGTTGTTGAAAGATCAGCCTATATGACCATAACATAACTCACCATATGATAATTAGTGTACTCTGTTGTTTCTATGGAGTGGTGTTCCTTGCTGTTCATGCACTCACACATATGCTCTGCCTTGGTCTTCTGCCTTTGCTTTAGCACAGTTATTGTTTCTGAAGAAAAATGGGGAAATGCAAATTCGATGAAAGATGGCTGGAGGATGAGAAATATGGAGGCTGGTTGGCATTGTCAAGCGATCGCTTCAAGGCTAGATGCCAAACACGTCGAAAGACATTCAAACTCAGCACGGAGGGGAATAATGCCCTCTGTTCTCCAATGAAGCAGTAGTGTTTCTTTAGCAGTTGATGGAGTCCAGTGCCAAAGGGTCATCGGCCCCCCCTACTGAACATCAGATCGGGCTTCACGATACCGCAGCGTTCTTGGGCGTAGCTACAAGTGTTGAGCCCCCTGACAAAATATCAGTTTGGGCCCCCCGCCAAGGTTAACATAGACTTTTAGGTATTCAGAGGCCCCTCAGTCTTGTGCCTTCTGAATCTCCCTGGGCATTCATGGCCATGCTGTGTAGCCAGCAGCGGTCACAACAACTGTGCGCTCAAGTTTGTTGTTCAGTAGTTTTTTACTGACAGAAACTCTGAGTGCCAAAACGACCTGACCTATAACAATGGTATTTCATAATAATGGTAAACCAATAACTCAGAAAGGCCATGTGATTCTAAACAACTTTCAAATCATGTAGAAAGTCTTTGGTTTTTGTTGTTTTATTTCCAGCCAAAGTGACACACCCTTATGCCCTTATACTCTAAGCCCCCGGTATGATTTCCTGCAGACTGCCTGGAATGTTTGCTATTTCTCGGTACCTTAGGGAATCTGACCCCGGATTCGGAATGGGCAATATACTGGCTGCTGAAATGGCTCCAGATTGGCGTCTTCTTCTGGCACTATTTTGTTTTTCTTCCACAGTTTCTTGTTTCCTGCCTTGTGCCTGTTGCCTTCACCAGGCTGTAGCAGGACCCATATCCATCTCAGTGTCATTACGTGGCATCAGCCTCGATGGCCCCGCAGAGAAGCCACAGTATCAGCAGTATAATCGCCTTCCGTGCCAGAAAAAAGGGCATTCCTCTAGACTCGGGGACTTCAGCATTTCTCAAACCAAGGAAGGACCCCCAAATGAAAGTAAACCGGAGTGAGAACCATGGCCATGAATTACGTTGGGATGGGGGGGTGTAAACCCCCCCAATAATCAAAACTGGCCAATACACCCCCTAGCTGTAATGTACATATCATGTTATTTTGGTATGTCTCTTCCCCTTCAAACAGCCATTTGGCACCCTTTTGCAAAAGAAATCCCCCTTTTACATGGGAAGACCTCAACCCACCGTTACGCGCATGCTCAGAAGCTCCTACTGCATCACACAGAATATTATATTTAAAATATATTAGAATATATATTTTTTTGCATTTCTGGAGCAGATTATAACTGACGTTTTGTCACTTTACGATGTTTGAAAACCCCCAGGTCTAGCCGAGTTGCGCTGCATCGCACATCAATGAGAGTTTGTCGACATGCAACCATATGGAAACTTTGTCCTGCCAAAAATTTGTCTGGCTGTGCTGAGAAAGTATGTTAAGTGAATGTAGTCTGCATAATGCCCCAGTCAACAAAGGCACTCCAAGAGGAGATTACGGTACGCGACCTCCCTGCCTTAAGCATCTGTCAGCCTCCGGCAGGCAGAGACTGTCATAAGGGTGGCAAGTTATTTACGGCTTTTATGAATGGAAAACTGCTATGATTCAAAGATTTTCTATAAAGAGGGCAGATCTGAAGCCAACACTGACATATGGACAGGGGAAGCCCCAGCTAGCTTAAAAAAATATTAGCTTCATTATAATGAAAATATTTATTGTCATCGTGGATGGTTCGGTGGATAGCATTGTGGTTCACGTCATCTCGGCTGTGGGTGTGGCTTATTGTTCTGCTGATGACAAGGGATTCCTACAGGCACGCCAGTCCTCCAGTTTGCCTCCAAACAGTTTATGTTGTGCAGCGTATAACAAACTTAATCACTAAGTAATGTTTAGGTCTTTAACCAAATATCGTTAAATGCTGCCGCATCCAGTAGGTGAAGGGTGCTGCTCGTGCAGATACCTTTTGCACAGAGCTACTGATGCATTCTTTTAATAGGCTGTTTCTGGTACCAGAGTGTGACATTTAGAGCCTTCATTTTAATTAGGTCCCAAACCGGCTGGGGTGCGACTTGTTCTGTGAACTGATTCTCCAGCTGGGGTGCATATTCATATTTTTTGTTTTTCTCTTTATTTATTTATAAATACACAGAACTGAACGTAGTGCAGTAATTATTTTTAATATTGTTGTAAAAAATTAATTACCCATATTTTTCCCGATGATCTTGAGCGGTGGTGATATGTAATGTTCTGCTGTCCCTGCAGCTTTACTCTCTCTCTCTCTCTCACACACACACACACACACACACACTTAGCATTTACTTGTATTTAAGGGTAAAACACTGCTCTCTTTTTTTAGTGTGTGGCCAAAGCCTACATAACAATTTCAGCAGATTTGGAGCTTGGAAAACAAGCCCTCCAACAAGCCGCCATCACCCAGCGCTAATCATCTGATGGAGGACGGACCCAAACCACCCGTTCCCCCTCTGGCTTTGCTAGTCACATGCTTAGCCGTGCAGTTCTGCTGGAGGAGACATGACTCCAGTTTCATCTTCATTTGCTTATTAAAATTATTATCTGTAACAAAGTTACCTAACACATGACAGAAAATACCAAGAATGGTTTAATCTCCTTAAAATGCAAATTGTTACATGAAGCACTTCATGTCAGACCTTGAAACTTGAGAAAAGCCCTTTTAGTGTAATTGTGTTAAACGTTCACATATGACCACATATGATGTAATGGAATCTCCTGAGATGTCATTAACCCAGGTATTATAGATTTTGAATCAGTTTTATTATCAGATATCTCATTAGCCTTTATTCAATATAAATATTGTATCTGTCTCT
>JAODKN010000046.1:7313189-7348805 GCA_026774425.1 Petrocephalus zakoni
CCTCGGCTGAGGTGGTACTAAAAAGAGGACCAGGTACCAGGTACTGTTCCCAGTGGAAAACCCGCCAAAAGTGAGCTAAACTGAACCGTGTCGTGCCGTACTATGCAGTGGAAAAGCGCCATTAGAGAACAAACCATGTATTTATATGTTGCTTTATTTGCCTTTACATTTACATTGGTATTACTTAGCAGGCGCTTTAGTGAGGTAAATAGCACATAAGAAGCGTGTAGCTGTGAATGAGCCGACAGGGCGTAAGTGACATGAATGGCCAGGTACACGTGGGCGTTGTAAAGGAGAAGGAACTATTTCCAGCAAAGCAAGACTCTAATAAGGAAGCTCAGTGCTGCGAGTGCAATGTTAAGAACATTTATTCTGTTCACCACCCGTACGTTTTTTCACACGTTATATGCGCTATAAAGGGTGTCACGTCATTACAGGGAAACCTAATAAAATGTAATAAGAGAATAAATTATAAATGTGCAGCAAAAACGGCCTTATCCTAAATAACCATAAAAAACATGTTGTGGTTCCTGTTTGATGGTAACATTAATACCTCCATATATATATATATATATATATATATATATATATATACCAGTTAGGCTGCCTTGGAATATGACGACAGACTGATATGTCAGGTGTCACTGTTCCATTATGAAAACCGATTATCCAGTACATTCATTTGTCATTCAATTATCATTCAATTACTCCCACCTACAGTACAGCTAATCGCACAGCAGAGGAGAAGCCAACGGAACCTGAAGACCAAATAGATGTAATAATTATACCAGACGGGAATTTTCAACTTTTTCACTTGTTATGTGTGAGGAAAGTTAAAGTGGTGATTATAGACTGCAGATCTCTTAAGGAATGAGTTAATTCATCATGCAGTTTATTTTAACATTATACAAATGACAATCATAAGGAGCAAACGGCAACTGTAAGAAACATCTATTTCTTTTTAATTTAATTGAAATGTTTGCTTTAAATCAGTATTTCCCAGGCTGGTCCTTGCGGACCCTCAGGCAGTCCCTGTATTTTTGCTCCCCCCCAGCTCCCAGCAAGCAGCAACATGGACTGTCTGTGGGTCCCTGTGGGCCGGGTTGGGAAGCACTACTTTAAATGATCTGTACCCGTCGCTCGTCGTTGGCCTGCCTTTTCCTGCATGGTTACCGCTGAAGATCTCCCTGGCCCTGGATGGAGCCGGGAGGAAAGGCACCGTTTTGCCCCACGCCGCGTGACAGGGCTGAGCGCCCTTGTTTTCAAGTAAACCGAACGCATAACAAAAGGCCCGTAGGTCCTTCTTCCCTGCATGTGGCATCTATACATAATGCAGGAGCACATAGTTTGACTTCTGAATAAAAAAAGGCTCCGCAGAGGCCGATAAACGGTTAGTGTTCTTGTCAGCGCTAAACGGCAGAATGGTACATTCCTTATTATGACTCAGGAGGCTCCCACTTTCTTTCCTGTCACGGGAAACCGGGCCAGCTTAACATACGCGCTGGCAGTAGGTTCCGTGGGCCAGTGGCACGGGTATGGCCCAGCGCACTGGAGCCCAGCGACTCCCGATAGGAGCAGGCTAGCAAGAAGGTCTGCGGGCCTCTGCTGCAGAGAGCCCGGCTGCGGGAGGCCCAATTTTGCACACACAGGCAGGGAAATGTCCATAAGATGGAAGCGCTGACCATGAACACTGAAGGAACTCCAGATCAAACCATCTGTCGTAAAGCGAACAACGTCAACTTTCAAAATGGGAAATACATGCCTCCGTCAGACGTTAATGATACATTGCCCTTTTACTTAATAAATTCCATTTGAGTGTCATATCTGACGGTTGAGTAAAACTATAATTTTTATGTTTGGAAATTATTGAGATGATAATTAAAAAAATAAAAAAACAACAACCCTGCTCAGAATTGGCATTAGCAAGCCGACATGTTGTTCATTTCTTAATATTTCTCATGGGTAGTAGTGTTATCACTGGGTGCATATATCAGCACACAGAGTTGCGGCTGCGTTGTTGCACGTCTTCTTAGATATTTCTCAGTGTCCCTTAAACCACGTGTAAGGTGGCGTTTCTTGCCATCTCCCGCGCCAGAACAAATTGGCACAGACGGCCGAGTGCCGGCACCTCATGTCAAGGAGCGCCGGCGACTTGTAAACGCGTGCAGAAATGTGCACGGCACGTGAGCGGCCGGGATGCCGGTATCTCGCAGATCACGGTGAAGGTTATGCAACTGGAAAGGAAGTGGCAGCGCCCTCGCCCCATTCCCACTGATAACAAACGTCTGTGCAAGGATTTGCCCGGTTTAGGAAGGAACGCGCTCTGGCACCAGAGACAATTGCACTGATCCGTCCTCAGTAGGATGTAGATAAGGCAATATGGGCAAGAGCTGAGGAAACAGACATAAAGTATGTTGCTGAGATTATCTGTCTGATAACAACACACGTGTGAAAGGAACAGTTGTGTTAAAAATGAAATATTGACTTTTCAGGTTACAAAGACAGCATGGGTACTGACACAGTAACGAAATCTGTCACTCAGCAATGTAAATATCGTGTAAAGGCATATATGACCATTAAACAAACAGTGGAAAATTAAAATGAATCCTCGTGTTTCAGTAAAGCAGAACGGAAACAGCACTTTGACTAATATATTGAATATAATTCCAAAAGATTTTGAGTCATTTGCGAGCCATTTTTACACTGAAACTAAGTCTGCCTGTACTACAGTATAACCCAACTACACTGATTTGTTGATTCCGTTAGGTCTTGTTTGTTTAAAGACTGGTAGAGTGAGGTGTAGTTACAGCTAACTTATTTTGAGACACCGATGACCTTGATGTGTTTAAACCGTACTATTATATTTAGAAACAGTTGCATCCATTATGCTGTTAACCAGGAAATTTGAACTGTCAAGTAGTTCAAATAACTGCCCAAACTTTTTTTTGGCTTTTACAACCATTAAGAAAATGTAGTACAAGAGCATTTTCATTTTGGATGCTATTTGTATTCTGGGAGAGGAAATGAACATATTTTCCTCGTAATAAAAAGCCAATTTGTGCTAAGTTGGATAAATCAGCTAGAGGGTTGTGTTCTGCTCCACACTGGGAGCAGAGAGACAGTTTGCGTGTGTTTGTGTACAGATGGCTTTCCTGTGTTTAGTAATATGGAAGGACAGTGTGTTTCTTGATCTAGATGAAGGCCTGGATGCCACATCTGGCATCCTCTGGACAATAGAAGGACCAGCAGGCGTCCGGGGTGGGCAGCTTTGCCTCTGGATCTGTGGATTTAGACGGGCCTGGCCGAGTTTCTTAAGAAATATTACACCGCTGCTGGTATACTTCAGTCCAGGGAACATATGTAGACACAATGACAATGTTGTAGAAAATCACCAGAGGGCCGATTATACCCTGGCTGTTCATTGCTGTCATCTTATCGAGGCTGCCCCCCCCCACCACTGTAAGAGTAGATCATTATGATTTGCGGCTCCTTATCTTGTGTGATGCCAGGGGATGTTCTTTTTTGCTCATTGTGTCCATATCTACTGCTTTTCTTGGAACATTCATGACACAACAGATATACTTTTGGGGAAAGTCTTTTTTTCTGGAATTTCACAGATGTCCCCCGCATCTTCAGAACATCATAATCAATTCTCGGCATGTTTCGTCCTCACTTTTCCTAGCAGGGGCACTGCTGGGGCTTTTACAGACCCCTACCCCAAATAAATATATTAAATATATATAAATACATTTTTACATACCCCTATCCCAAATAAATATATACTGATTCATATTCTCATTCATTTTCTTAAAAATCGGACCCCCTTAGTAAAAGCCCCACCCCCCCACTTCATTAATCACTAGTCACATGCCTGGCATCTCCAGCTTCCTGATTGGTGGCTCTAGTCCAGCTCGATAGGATGTGAAGAAGCTGTCACGCACCATGTGACCTTGCAGCCCCGTCCACTTATGCAGCTTCACCTGTAGTCCCCGATTTTTTGGCAGGCACATCTCACGCTGGCCTTTTTAGCTCGTTCGCTGTATATCGCCTGAAGAAGTGAGGTCCTCCTGAATGAGCAAGACGTTCGCTGACTATAACGTGAAAGCTGGGATGAGACAGGGTCCACCCGTTTATCTCAAGCATCTCTGATTCCAGGCAGCCTGGCTATTTTCCTACATGTAGCTGGTTCGGTACTGAGGTTATCAGAATGAATTGGTCTAGAGATGATGTGAAACAATCTGGGAGACACAGCCACTAAAAAAAGGAGCCCTTTCTATTCTGGGTCTCCCATGGACTAGAAAATACACCTCCTTCTGAGTCCAGCTAATCACCAAACTGTGTGGGCATGCAGATCGATCAGGTCAAGTGGCTTTCGGCTGTCTGCAGACGCAGGCCTGCCCTCCCTCTAGGGTCCACTATTTTCCTCTCTGTTGTTTCAAGTATGAACACTTCACAACTTGTTTAAAGAGCTGTGCGTCCCGGAGGGCCCGCTTTCGTTTTGTTTACCATGCAAGCTGAGAAGCTTTGGTGCAGTGGACTGTTCTGTTTCGCCGCTTTGAGTCTCCCATCTTCTGTCTCTCAGTGTCCCACTGGAAGTGACTCGGAATTATTGTTGTAAGTAAATAGGCTGCTGGGATTAAGTGGTTCAGAGTTGTCTGCTGTCCTTCAAACCTCCCCTGCATCAAGCTAAAAACTAAAAATGGGCTAAACTGGCTTTCGACGGGAGAAAAAAAATGCCTGATTTGTAATGAAGCCAATACTAGTCACGCTAGGGTTAAGAACATGGAACACAACATGTCTCAAGCACTGCAGGTTCATGTCTCAGGAGGGATATTGCAGCATATTTTTGACAATAAAATGCATTGGCAGAGTAGTTTGCTAGGCCCTCATATTTTGTAAAAATAGCATTTTGCAGGCAGTTTAATGAAAAATGTATTAAAGGAGGGTAATTCATATTTCGCAATGCAAGACTCCATATTTCACCAGCTTGTTAAGTTGTTCACCTAATGAATGAATCGATTATTTAGTTTCATTACATTCATTAAAACATTAGGACTTTACAGGTGTATACCTCTTTCCATTTTTTTGTGTTTTATTGATTTTACTAAGTTGCACTTATCCAATGGTATGAGCTATGTGTGTGTGTGTGTTTGGGTTTTATCCCCATAATGTGATAAAAACCAGTTAGATTAACATTGTGAGGACCACATTGTATTCCCCACAAGGGGAAACTCAGTTTTATATTAATCTGTGACTGCAATCAAAAAACTAAAAATACCCCATGTCTTGTATTTTGGTTGGTTTCTTATGGCTACGGTTAGGGCTGGTAGGAGTTAAGGGTGTCATGTCAGGGTTATGCCCATAGGAATGAATGGAGTATCCCCATAAAGATAGGAATACAAATGTGTGTGTGTGTTTTTCCAGTAAGATGAATCTTTAGGGCTGTGTTATGGTACTCCCAAGGCTGAGGCAAGCTAGAATAAACTTATAAAATAATGATTATTAAATTATGACCCGTGCTGTAATTCAGTGCCCCCAGCGACACCACTACAGATGAACCGCCGCGGTGCAGCATCAGCAGGTACTCAGGCAGGGCTGTGCCATGCGGGGGGTGGCCCAGGCAGTGGCAGACGTGAACTGCCGACCCAACCTGCTGTCCATCTGGCTCTTTAGACATCCACAGCTGGCTCAGATTTAACGTCTCATCCACACTAAAAGCTGTACGAATCCTCAGGGCAGTACCTGCATGGGGTAGGCAGGAAACTCCTAGGTAACATCCTCATCCATCGAAAGTAAGAGCGAGACTTGGGCGTTGCGGGTAAATAGTTTGAACAAAAGTCTTTGTGTATATGTCATTTTTATTTGTAGACTTATAAAAACAGAAGGAAGCCATCTTGAGATGATCTTGTTTCTCCTCCAATGTCTTCATTGCATTAAGTGAAGGTAAAAGATGCCCGATCTAAGAACCACGCACTCCATATTTTGAAGTAGCTCTTGGGTTCTGTATTCACATAACAAGATGATCGCAATCAGAACTGGTGCCGTCAGAATTTCAAAGTAAGGGTGGGCAAACATGCTGTTTCATCCATCATCATCCTCATCTCCAGCAGTATGCAACAGGAATGAGTTCCTTGGCTCTAACCGTGGAGAACCACTCTAGGTGACATACTGTTTGAGGTGATGGGATTAAAATTAGAATGGAAATCACTTCATGTGTGAATATCTTTTGTCCGGAATTTTATAACACATTTTCAAGGTACAAAAGAGACTTCCAAATTTAAGTCTGTCCTTAAAGTGTGAAGGTGCCTCTGTGAGGTCAGAATGTTTTGTAGCCCTCCTAACCCTGTCCCATGGAAAACCCGGGGCTGTTGGTGGGGAATATGGGTGCAGGGCCAGGTTTGGAGAGCAGCACAGTCCCGCAAGTGGAGTCTAAGATTCTCCCGCCAGCATGTCAGCATACCTGGTGATGAAACCTGGGACGTTCTCTGATGAATTCTGTGCCTTAGGGATGTGATGACAACAGAGGCACATGACAAAGTGCTTTCTATGGTGCTTCTTCCATTTGTTTGCTGATTTACAGTATGTCTTTATCCAGTATCACACATCATCACCAGACAGAAACTTGCAAAGTGTTAAGGAAAACATTACTTCTGATGTTTTCTAACTGTTTGGGTATATCCTGAGTTCCACTGTAGCACCATTGATTATTATTATTATTATTATTATTATTGTTATTATTATTATTATTATTATTATTATGATTCCTGTCATTATCATTACATGGCTTCTGCTTGGAGGAGGCACCGTTTTTAATGTCTCCGAGCGAAAATTGCGAATCTGACTCTCACTTAAAACAAAGCACATCTTCCCAGTGGGCTGGGTCAGCTGAGCCCACGCTGTCGTTCTCAGAGCGCAGGCTCTGGGGCCCCGCGTCTGCCACGATCTGTCAGCGAAATGCTCACCGCGGCCCTGAGGATGGCACAAACGGCCGAGGTCGCAGTGCCTCCGCATCGTACCGCCACGATAATCCCAAGGCTGACTCGCAAACAGAAGCCACGTATGCGATCCCTGTAATAACACGCCTCCTACTGTCCATTACAGCTCGCCCGTCACATGGCTTGCATTTCCTTTCAATGCTGAAATATGTTTATTATTGTTATTATTGTTAATGATATAATTTGCACTTATTCATATGCTTGAAGATGATTTCTTTTTTCTGCAGAGCATTTATTTAAAACCTGTTTCACCTGATTTCATGTTTTTCTTTTGTTTTCCTGTAACTAGTGAAAAGATCCGTAGATTTTAAGTCTAGAGGAGTAAAATTATTCCCAGGCAAAGACAACAGCAACAAGCTTTCTATCTGTGAGTCTACCCTTTGTTACCTTTTATGGTGAATCTGTGAATTTCTGTGCCGTCTGTGAGCTTCATTCCCTCAGGCTTCTTTCACTCCCCGCTTCCTCTGAGCATACTAACCTTTTCCCTGCCGCCTGCATGACTGACTCCCGCCGCTGCCCGACCAATCACTGCCTTAGATTAGACACCCTACCCCTCTTCATTTGGATGTCTTTAGAGTTAGTCGGTTTGTGTGGTAGCCCTTGGATGTTTTTTTTCTTTTTTTTTTTAATCTTGTATGTCTCCTTTTTTTTCAAAATTATATCATGAAAAGAAGGTTTTTAAGCAGCTAAAACTAATTTCCATTCAGACCATTACAAACTGCTATGTACAATTTAAACAACTTCTCTTTTTTTAATTCTGGAATTTTAATTAAAGCATCCCACAATACCCCACACAGCTTAAGATTTCTTGAGATTTGATGCCGGCTAAGATTTTTTTTTATTTTATTTTAAATTTAAGTGCGACTCATATTACACTATAATATAGTGAAGTCTTAGGCTTGGGGCTTTTTTGGATAGTTAATTTGTTTGTTTGTTCTGAAGGTTAATTTCAGAAATTCAGAGATTTTTTCCCCTTGAACACCACACCAGCACATGCTTTTTGGATCAAAAAATTAGCCTCTATTATTAATTCAGCAAGACTGAAATGTCGGCCCTTCTTCATACCCTCTTTGCTTAACAGTGAGGTAAGGGTGGTGCCCGCTGAGGCAGCACACTGCCGCACACCGCCACATGACAGACCACCTCCGGGGTGCAGCCATGCAGTGGGTGATACCTCAGCACCACACTGTTCAGACTGAGCTGTTAAGCAATGCATTCAAATACATTTTCATTTATGCAGTAACAGGCTTGAAAGAAAGATGTCATTTCCCCAGGACAGTGTGGTTTTGGGTTCTCAACCCCTAAAGGAGTTAACAGTGAAGCAGGACCCGGATGCGCACTGGATACTCTGTAACCATGAATTATAACTGTTACACTGTTTCCGGTAAAACCCACAGTAACAGCCTGTTAATCCCACTGATGGCTCCTATCTTTCATTGCTTGGGTCTATGTACAGCAAACAATTATCCACTCCAGGTTAATTGAGTATGAAATACTGCTGCCAATTGCAGAGTAAGGTCATTACCTCCTAATTGTAATGGCTCCATAAGTGATGCCGACTTAAACTAATGAAAAGGAAGTAGATGTGCTACCTAGCATGGTTCTTTTTGGAGATAGCATTTTTTTTAGGTAATACATATAAAATCTATTTCTGTATATTGTAGCTGGTAGAATTCTCAGTATTGATGATATCTACATACAAACTCCAAACATATGTAAAAATGGTGGCTTCTTTGGTGCATACAGTGGCATACTTGTATTATTTCTGTTATTATTATTATTATTATTATTATTATTATTATTATTATTCTGCTTGCATAGGAGTTACGTAATTGCATGGCATGCTTTGCATGAATGTCCAGATGCAGCCTGCTCCTTGTGCTGTCTTTGATCCTCTTTTGCATACTCTTGCATGTTTACTCGCATGCTGACAATCTGCCGGCCTGCTGTTGCATCCCTGACCGCCAGTATAACCCTTATCATGCGTAAAAGCACGAGCAACCGGCAGCTTCGACGCCAGGACTTCATACGCTTTGCTGGCTGTCTTATGGTATTTATATTGCAGGTCACAGAAAACCACATTACTAACTATTATTTCTATTATGTTTAGAATATGTAAATGTATATACACTGCAAAAATGTTATTCTATTGCTAGCAAATGTGACTTAAAACTCAGTTTAATATGGATAACTGCCTGAGTGTTGCTCCCAGAGTGGCTCCACATCAAATGGTTATATAAACTGAGCATCATTTTTAGTAGAGTGAAGTCTGGTTGTTGTGTAGCTATAATTTTAGACAAACGGGTCCATTAAATTCTTAAATGAAATGAACACCTTAAAAAAAGGATAAATTCCTTTGTATTTGTAATTATAAATTTACAATGTATTTTTTTATAAACAGGTTTTAGACACATGCACTTTAATGAGCTGAGTGCTTCTGCAATTCAGGAAATTCTTTCTGTTCACTAAAATACTGTTGCCAGTCTCCTCTGTGCTAGGCTTTGGCCATGTTAAATAAGTTCCTTCTGACGACTGCTCTAAGGAAGGGGAAAGGTCATGTAAAGGAAATACCTGCGACTGAAGAAACACCTTCCAAAATAAGATTAAAGTTCCCCCAATTCAGTAGCCAAAGGTAGATAGTTCAGGTCCAGAAAGCAGAGATCCAAACCAAGGTTTTGTTTCAACCAACTAGTTGTGTATAAAGAGTCATAGTCACAAAGTACTCAATTCGTTGGTTGATTTTTACTGAACTGGTTGGTTGAAACAAAATCTGGGTTTGGATTTTTACTTTCTGGATCTGAACTACCCGCCTCTGCTAGCAACAGTCACTTAGTGATTCCTTGAAAGCAAATCTTTGTCTTATATTTTGCAAATACTTTGCATCCTCAGAATACACAGTTGGATTCTAAATTGTAAAAAAGTGTCAAGAAACTTTTTATATATATATGATTTATTTATATATATATGATGCTGAAGAAACCTGTCGTTGCCCTCAGGCCACAGAAACATTCCTGTAGCAGTAGTGAAGGGATTGTCCTGACCTTCTCATTGCTGACCTATAAGCGCGACCTTTCTGAGTAACAGAAGTAGAATCTGAAGGCCAGCGACCCTGCTTTGCCGAGGCCACTGTGAAGCTTCCAGGCTGAATCTGCAGCTTATCGCCAAATGCTGCTCGAATCACATCAGAAAATGCAGAAGCCATCTGGGCGTCCGTGGTCGCGTGACTTTCAGCTGCCATCTTCTGGCAGAGCCCTGGAGGTCCGGCGTGCGTCGGTCAACTCTTTGAGCTTCTAGATTTATTGGACTTCTAAAGTTTGCAGGCCGTGCTATATCTCATTTTAGTACCTTTGTTTTATAGGCTGACCATTCATTATTATGGATATATTAAAACCATTTTGTTCTTTATTCACGACAGAAGTTCAGTTATGGTACTGTAACCATGCTAACGGGGCGCGTGTTTGCTTGTGCGTTTTTTGGTTAAAACAAAATTGACCCGCATAGAAAGCCGTTTATGAAGACACCGGTGCTCTGCGGCTGAGGTTTTATCTTGTATTTATTGGCTTTAGGTTAACGGCTTTTACTCGTCTGAAGCTGCGACTTGTTAACCTCCTGGTAATAATCCCAGCCCTCATTCGCGCTTGCCGTTTGTCCTACAGTAAAACGCTTGCCCATTTTATCTCGTAACGCAGCGAGTACAAACAGTAAAAGTAAATACAGCTAAAATTAATGTCCCGTGGAAGTGAGAGCGCTGCAGAATCGGAAACGCCTGGAGACCGGAGGGGATGTTAGGCGCTAGAGTGCTTTAGAAAGGCTCCAAACTGTCTGCCTTTCATTTCTCGAATCACGGACCCTTTTTATCTTTTTTTTCCCCCTCAAAAAAAAGGGTGGGGGGGCTGAAAAAGGTCTCTTCTATATCGCTTAAGACCCAATTATCGTTCCCTTTTGCACTTTCCAGCAATTGGACAGTGGTGTAGTATGTTAAAAAAAAAAAGCATGTAAAGCAGATTTTATTTCTTAATTTTTCTTGTAGAAAGCTTAGCAGAAGAAGAAATACGTTTCTTATTTCATACATCCATCTTCTCCCCACTTCTCCTGGTCGGGGGGGTGGGGGGTGCCACAGCCTAGTGGCATGTCTTTGGGACTGCTGGAGGGAATATGCACAATGTGGGGAGGACCTGCAGCTTACACCCCACCTGCACACAGCGGAGTGGAAACCAGCCCCCCAGACCTGGAGGAATGAGCCACTATGCCATCTCGCATTTATATTTATTAATGTACTTGAAGAATGTCCACTCTTCTAACAATTACGCGCTCTGCATTATCAGAGGTGTCAATTTCAGGTCCAGAAAGTAAAAATCCAGACCAGGATTTTGTTTCAACTAATCAGTTGAGCATAAAGAGTCACAGTCACAGAGTACTCAACTAGTTGGTTGAAATAAAATCCTGGTCTGGATTTTTACTTTCTGGACCTGAAATTGACACCACTGCGCATTATATTTTCAAACAAACCACATTGCATAAGACAGCTGATACACCCTATACTGTATATCTGGACCAATGTATATTTCCTGACTATCTGGACCACCTTTACAGTCCACGTTCTTGCTCCCTCCCAGACAGACCACAATTTTGTCAGCAAAAACAGATTAAAAATGAAATCCCCAGCATAACATGTGTCCTGGTCGCACTCCTTCCTCGATAGCAGTGGACATATCGCGCTGTTGGAATCCATAAATTGCGTAGAGAAATTATCGTAGCATTCTTGAAGCCTGTCGGCTCAGTGCTGTTGTGGTATGACACCATGACACCAGTACCTCCCAGCCGGTGTTTATGCGCAGGCTGTTCTCGCAGCATGGCTGGCTACCCGTATCAGGCCCACACAGGTGTGCAGGATTTCATTTAATCCGTGTGCACTGGACCTGTGTTACTCAGGCCGGCTTAGCGCCCAGGAACAAACAGATTATTGTTTTAATCGTTCGTCACTGAGACACATACTCATTACAGGAATGCCTCTGACTCCTGCGTAGCTGAGAACACAATGACCGAAGATGTCAGCTTAATGGTTTTACAACCCTTCTTCTGACCTGCCAGTGCCCGAGGACAGGGTGGATTTTCTGTGAAGCTGGGCATCCTTGTTTTTCTTGTGAGAACAACATCTTAGAAGAAAGCCTTTAAAAACCAAGCACAGGTTCCCAATACGCTATGGGAGTGACCTCTGCTGACATAAGACCCCTGCAATGTTTACCTGTAGTGGAGTACATTTTAATTAAAAAGACGAAAAACATGAACTACCGCTGATTGGCCACAAGCAGATAAACGGCACTTGTTTTTTTCTAATGAGCTTCGGATTAAAATAACTGAAAAATCAGTGTCAAATAATCATGCATATGCTGCTTATTCAGTGACAGCCGTTTAGAACTGTAACAATCAAAAACTTTGTCATTATCCTTGGCAATTCTGTATTACTTGTGCGGCTGAGTGCCAGACTTATCTCTCATTTGTCAGGGGAAATCTGTACAAGATTAAAAACAAAGTCTCTGACAATCCACTTTTTGTCTGATGTAGTCTGAAACGCATTTAACAAGTTTTTTTTTTTGACCTTTTTTTTTCATTTTAAATTTGATTCAGATTCACTTCTATGCTTCCAGTCTGGAGTAGCTTGTTTCTATTCTAATTTATACAGAAGATGCCGAAATGTGCTATGTGCACATTAAGAACTGAACAACAAAGGATGCGACTAATTAATAACAGAAGAGGCCCCGAACGAGCAGGATGTGCTGGCTCTTTCTTTTTTTTCTTGATGCATGGGAGTTGCTTTCTGGGACACCTGTGCGTGTCATTAACTCATCTGACCAATGGCATGGCAGTCAGGTGACCTAGTCGTGAGCCAGCTCTTCTTAATAATACAAGCACTGTTTCTAAACCATATTGTAACATTATAAGAACAGTTCTGGTTGTAGATTTTGATAGCTGTACTGTGCAAAAGGCACAAATTGAAGAAATATAATAATTGTTGGCATATTTAAGCTTTGAAATGAAATCATAGCATTCTACATTGACAGCAGTGATATCCAAAGGTCTGCAGAGAAAATTCAACATTGATCGGGCCTGTCAAAAAAGTCTGTAAAAAATCTGTATTTTTATTATTAATGAAAACAAACCCTTAGACTTGAGACAGAAACTAGAGTGGTCAAGGAAATCTATATGGTATATTTAGGTGGAGGTATTGTACAAAAGGTCGCTTGACATTTCAGCTTCACAGAAGTGAAAGATATTATTTTTCAAGCAAATTACAGTTGACTATACTTTTGTACCATAATAAATTTTCTTATATATATGCTTTGAGATATTCTATGAGTTATGGAGACAGGAGTCACAGGAGGCTTTAAGGCTTTAAGCAACAATCCAGCTGTAGAGATGTACACCATCATCGTTGTTATAAAGTATGCTTAGAACAAAAGGGGAATGAGTGGGTATGTGTGAGTAACAAATTAAGTAACAGATTAATTATAACTGAATATGTAATTATGTATGTATGAAATGTATACATGTATATATAATAAGGCAATATTTCTGGACAATGTTAGAATGAGTTCAGGCTTAGAAACAGTTTTTAGTTTGTTTCATTTCAAGCTATAGGTTGATAGCTTGTTTTTTATGAAGCAAGTTGTACAGCTATTTATGCTAATTAAACTGCAAAAGCAGACTGGTTAATGGCCTGTATTGATTCAATGTACTGGTATTGTCACAGAATTTTTTATTCTAAGTGTATTATAAGTGACGTTAGTCAATATGGCCAATTACCGCCTGCAGTCTGTATTTTTTTTTTCCAGTTGCACTATGGAATATATAGTGTAGTTGAAGTATTTTTTTAGTAATTCATCTTTTTCTTGTACAAAAATGGTGCTAAAACAGTCACATGGTGTCATGTTATTTCTTTTACATATAATTTTTAATCGCGGTATTTATCGTTAGATGTTGCCTTAGAGATCAGGTTGCAGGCCGGGGTATATTGGGAAGATTGTTTGAAATGGTTAAAATTTGAGGAACTTCGAAGAAGGCCCGTGTGGTCGTACCTGTGAATCCCGGCTTGACTTCAGCCAGCCAAAAGAATAGCAAGCTTATTTTAACAAATAGGGAGGAAGACTTTGGGGAAAGGGGGTGAAACAGGGCCTCTGGAGTTCGTTAAGATCAGGAAAGCCTTCAGCAGAAATATCAGGATAATGGTGAGGGCTTTTTTTTATTATTATATGCTACCGGAAAAACTTAAATTACCCTCGATCTGCTTGGCATTTAATAAATATGGGAGCTCAGACAGCCCATGGAATAGTGACAGAAGTTCATTTCTGGTAAGTGCTGAAGTTTCAGCAGCCTCCATAACCAAGCTGTGTATAGCTGTGCTGATGACAATAGGAATACAGCAAGGGAGGTCTGGCTGACCTACGGCGGGGGCTACGCTGAGATCCCATGCGAGGTTTCTAAGCGACAGTGTATTAAAAAATATGGCGGAGGGAGAGTCAGATAGGCCTTGAGATTTCGTGGTGCAAGTATCTTCTGGATGTGGGCGGATGAGAAAGACAGTGATAAATGTGTTTCATAACTAACACCAAAGGAAGCCCCGTCCCTGATTTAAACAGCTAAAGATTTTAGATGTATGTATTTGTGATCCTTTGTATTGCAGGTAAATATCTATGAAACTTCTGATGCATGCTTTTCCCTTTTGCTTTTTTGATATATATGGCATATGTAATATATAACTCCTCATCCTCCTGCCAAACGTCACCTGTGAGTGGGGGGTACCTTTGCATCTATGTCTTTCTTGGCTTCATCTTTGAAATGTATGTATCTGTACCTCGACTGTCTCCACCAATGAGGGTTTTGAGGCCATCAGTGCCAGCTCTCCAGGATCAAACAAGCTGCCCTGCATTCATTATGGAGACTCGTATGCATGACTTCTGTGGAGCTAACTCACTGACATGCCTACGGTTGCCTCCTTCTTGACGCCCTTAGGGCTGGTACCGTATAACACGTCCATCAAAATTTTTTCACCTGTGAAATATAACATTATCTTTAAAATGAGCCCATTTGCAAAAGCTCTTGTCAGACTGGAGTAGTGCTTTTCTGCAGATTTTTTTGAGACATCTGTCTGTCCATCCATCCATCTGTGTGTTCTTCCATCCATCCGTACATCCTTCTATCTATCTAGCTATCTATCTATATATCCATCCATCTACCTATCTCTCTATCTATATATCCATCCATCTATCTATATATCTATCTATCTATCCATCTATCATCTATCTATCCATCTATCTATCCATCTATCCATCTATCAATCCATCTATCTATCTATCTATATATCTATCCATCAATCTATCATCTATTTATCTATCCATCCATCTATCGGCCAGCCATTATGTTTCAGCAGCCTTGTGAGCCGGTACCCCGGGAAACACCAGCACTCTTGAGTCCTCAAACATTGTTTGTGTCAGGCCAGCTGCTGAAAGCCTTAATCAGCTTGTCTGGTCTCCAGCCTGTGCTTCTGTGACATTTAACTGCAAACTGATAGCCTTTGAAAGTCATTACAGTCTTTTTTTTGTATTATACTTTATTCTAGACAGTTTTATTTTCTCTTTCAGTGCACCTAGGAAGTCTATCAGAATATTGATTTGTTTTTCCTCTTTATGGAAAACTATCAGCGTGGAGAAAAATCAGTGCATTCTCAATATCAGTACCTGATGCCCTGAAAATGTTTTTGGAAATGGCAGTTTAATGGTGAAACATACAGTCTGATGTCATCTCTCTCCTCAAGTGGTCATGTTTATTGAATACAGTTAAAATTATAAAGAGCATATCCTCCAAATTTCCCCTGTAGTGACTGTATTAGAGACATGGTAATGTCCTTGCTATTGTTAAACCTAGACATATGGCTATGTTTTATATATCTTGTATTTACGTTTCCCACATTGTAGCATGATAATGCGCGCTGCCATGGCATATACTGACCTGTCTTTTTGTAAGTTGTTATATAAGTGCATTGTAGGTGGGAAGTGCGTGTGGCTGCAGGAGCCTAATTAGCAAATATCGCTAGCCCGTCACACACATGCAGGATCTCTAAGTGCTTGTTCATTTTTCTCAAAGATGTCAAGCAGTCCCAGAAAGAGTATGGCTGTTTGTGTGTGTGTGTGTGTGTGTGTTTGTTTGTTTGTTTGGTTCATTATCGGTATTAGTCCTGGTGCTCCTGGTGTGTGCCTGTTTGAGCTCAGAAATGACTTCCTGCCACATCCCCTGTATGCCACCAAGTGGACAAACAGAAGTGGACATTTTAAACACCACAGGCATGAAATATTTATGTGTACCATGGGAACGGCAGGCAGCAAATGCATCATGCTTTGGGGAGTGCCTAGTCCTCGCAGCACGGTGCCCGATGTACATAACGGTTATGGATGTGGTAATTGTGTAATTGTGGAGAAACTGCAATCACCATCCTGTGTTATTCCACATAGAGAATGTGTAGGCTGAGTCCAAGAACAGGTGCTGAGAGCTTTTCATGTGCGCCAGACTGACAGTCCGATGTCAGTCACTTTGAAAACACTTCGCATTTTGCCTTTGCTCAAGGGAAGGAACATCACTGCATCTTATCATTTCACATTTGTTTGCCGTATCTGTCTCTGTGCATCTGCAAAGAAATTACCTTGTTGCAACCTCCATAAAGTGAAGTTTCTTTTGCATAATTTGTCTCCCAGTTGCAAAATTTGCATTTGATCTGTGTTTTAATGGCTTGATAAACATAAGATATGAAGTGCAATAGAAATGCATTCATTAAAAATATCCATCTATCTATCTATCTATCTATCTATCTATCTATCTATCTTTCTATCTACTGTATATTAAGAACACTAGTAAAATAATGGCTGGCCTGTTGCTTTGATTTTGAGTTTTTTCTGCCATTCATCCAGATTGATGTAGCTGAATGTACTCTTCTCAGTTGTTTCATTGGTAATGGTTTCGGGGTGGACAATGCCTGAACCCCACACTCTTTCAGCCAAATATGTTTTTTTTTCTGATTATATGTGATACTGTAGCTCTGCCAACTGATTTAAAATTTCCAGTTCGGAAATTTTTCTTCAAACGTGTTACTACTATAACAGAATAAAACAATCCAAAAAGTCTTACCAAAATATTCCTTTCAATCCTTAAAATTAATAACAAATAAATAAAATAAATAATATTTTTTGGGTCAGTTAGGGGGAATTCAACGTGACAGATGAGACTAGTTTTAATACAACTTAAGGTCAATTGTAAACATGTGGATGTTACAAAAACATGTGAGGTATACTCAAGTGTAATTAATATAAATCAGAAGTATGAGCAGAATATATACACATGTATTAAGTTTGGTTAGTACTGGATTTCTAAGCATTGGCAATAGATGCATTATATTAAATGACCATCAACCTCTGCAAAAGGCTGGAGGATTACAGAGCTCTGTAAAATGCTTTAAGAAGCTAAGGAGCTTTAGTCCCTTAATGCTGGGAAGAGGGTAAACTAGCTTTTAATTTAATCACTGGTAGCCCGGCAATTAGAGCGACAGATTTGCAGCCTGCTGATTGGTAGGTCAAGTCCCAGAAAGGGCTGCTGTAATGTAATTTGCCCATATAGCTTTAGAAGCAAACCAAGCTGTCTGGACGGTAAAGAGCAAGAAGGTCTTGTGGAAACACCCTCTCGTATGTGTGGGTGACAGGGGAGGAGGTATGACTTTGCGTCTGGTGAGGCCAGAGGTGGAATATCTCTGTCTTTCAAACATTACTGACTCCTCGTACTTACTTGTGATCTAACTAGTACCTGTTTGTAACCATTTGGGTTTGAGGGTTATCATAAGTATTCATAATCTCATGGAGGCTAATGCTGAAATGTCCCTCGCTGCGCCATGCTGTGGCGTTCCGCTCTTTTTGCGGACATGCAGTCTGCTCACGTTGGGTGTATCTTTGCATGTCGTAGTGTTATATCCTCTGCATCAGCCTTCACTGCACGGATATCAACCGAGCACATAGAATCAGCATTTGTGATGCTCTGAGTGTGCTGCACATGCTCAGACGGTCCCCACAATCATTAAAAAGTAATGGGAACCATCTGTGAGAAAGCATGTCAAGTCTTTTCTTATGGTTTGTTTTGTTTTTTGTTTTTTTTTTCCCAGGCATATCAGGGAATAACAATATTTTCCCAGATACATGAAATATGCTGTGAAATTTTCACGCGCTCAGGCTCCATGACATGACAAGGGAAGGTGGGGTCTGGAAGGCATGGATGAAAGGGCACGCGTGTGACACGGGTGAGCCGTGTTTAGTGGGACGCCCTGAGCCCTATTTTAAGCTGATAAGCCTCTAAGCGTCTAACCTTAACCCACCGTGTTTGATGTCCTGGGACGCGTTCTGCCACGTCGCTTTGGAAATTGGAGATTTTCCCCCTGAAATCCTGTTTCATTCACTCCATGTTTTGGAGACAGCCATTGGGGGGGTATTACAGTAACTTGCTGCCAATCTTCTGATTTTACCTTCATGCAGAAGAATCATTGTGCACTGACTATATAAGTTAGGCCTGGGCGGGAGCTTCAGTTTAATTAGCACTATGTAAAAATGGCCACTGAGTCCCAGGCTCGGAATACTAATATTCGGAATTTCAAAGGCTTTTGGTCAGAAGGAAAATATAAAGTGACTAACCATGGTCTGCCTCGGATGGAAAGTGCTCCAGATAAATCATCTTCACGTCACATCTGCACGCTCCGTGCCCACCTTCTTTTTCAGGAGATAATCTGGCAGAAACTTTAAGGTCAGAACACTCGCAAATTGCCGTTAGCATATGGGCTAAACTATCGTTAAATATGCTGTCCATTATTATGTAGTTTTTCGGTAAAGGAGAGATCCTTCAGGAGCAGAGAAGCACACTCACTGAAAAATCAGGCTCCTACTCCACATGACCCCTGTTGTCCCATAAGAGTAAATGAAAGTGTCCCTTTTCTCTTGTGCATTATTGTGAAAGGCAGGAAGTAGGAATGCATTGCTTGTAGACTTTTTTTTTGTTCCTTTACACCTGCAGGCCGGCTCTGAATATGATGAAACTGTTATTTCTTTTGCTTCCTAGTGAACGAAGGCGGAATTAAGCAAGCGTCCAATTCATGCCCGGACCCTGGGGAACCGGAGAACGGGAAGCGGGTCGGGTCGGACTTTAGGTAATCGCTCTTGTGTGGTCTGTATGGGCCTGGAGAACACGGGCCTCTGGAAGCTGCCCAGATGTGTCCCAGTGCGGCCTACTTCTCCATATCGGTGCCGGTGTTTGTCTGACGCTCCTGCTTTTAAGGCCCCACTCGTGCTGCTGGCAATGGACACAGAGATGCCTGTACTTGGTTTTGGAGGAATTATACGTACTGTAACACTTTACTTGAGGGGACAGAAGTCATGTAGTGATGCATTAATTAACCAAAAACTGTTAAGTGTTAAAAAAAAGTGTTAAATATGTAGCGATCCCATGTTCCGTCACGAATAATCAGTCATGGTGGTTCCTGTACTGTATTTCATGCAGGAACTTTATTAGCTCATGATTTGCTTTTAAATAGTAAGTGAGTAACTAAGTTATTTGTGCCCCTCAAGTAAAGCGTCACCGTAGCTGCTAATGAAATTGATCTTTGCAGAGAGAACACATTTTAATGATTCTTATAAATGCTTAACACATACATTAGTCATGCATTACCTGCTTGTCTAGTAGTTTGTACATGTACTTAAATAATTCAGATAACTATTTTGTAATATCAGTCATTCTTGGCAGCATCAGCGAAAAGCATAAAATATTTAAATAACCTTATAATTACTAAATACAATACAGAATAATATATGGGTAAACCTCATACTCAAGTCAGTTTTAGGTAGCTATGCTGAATTATACATTGAGACGTTTCAGTAGCTGCTCATTTTTGTAGCAATACCATGCTGTTTGTGTAAAAGGAGCGTGCAGAACAGCTGATGGAGTAGGTGGTAGATTAAAAATTGGAAAGGCTGGTTCTCCAAAGCCGGTCGGACAGCTCTGCTGTCTTCCAGCCCCATTTGTAATTTTTGGCTTCTACTTGGATATAAATTCCTCTCCTATGGTCCCTCATGTAAATGAAATTCTAATTGAAGGGTTACTCAAGAACCCACAGGATTACGGGCCTTCCAGACAGAAATGACTTTACCCTATAGTGGAATATGCATAATTTTGGGCAATTGTTGTGTCCTTTGTGTGCCACATGTCATGGCAGAGTTGTGCCTGAATATAAATCGCAACTAATTATGTCCTCTTGTCAGATTATGAGTTAGACTTTGCATTCTCTATGTACCCAAGGTCCTTTATATGCTTCTCTTATGGTACCGCTGGTAGCTATGATGGTGCTCTGTCACCAGTCCTAGCTTAATTTTGTTTTTTTGCACTAGTACATGCAGGGAAATATTCTTCATATATACAGACTCACACAGTACATCAGCAATGGCCTCTCATGGGTACTCCGATCGCCTCGTGCATTTACAGAACAGTCTGGGTGTGCCACAGCAAGCCTCAGCTAATGTTTCGCAGTCCAGAAAGTTTTTAAATGGCTCATTAACCGTTTCTCAAACACTCATTTCTAGGTGTCTTACGTCCTTTCAGTGACCTGGATCTTCAGAAATTTAGTGAAATTTAGGGGCCTTTCCTGAGAGAGATTTAAATAGCAGATCAGCTAGCAAAAATATTATTATCATCATTATTATTATTGTACAAGGCTTTTTCAAAGACTCCATTGGCTTCTGATCTATAAAGACAGTACAATGTCACACATGACCTGTCGGGTCTATCGTTTTTAATTCTTACATGCATATTTTCCATTGCAATCAGCTTTTGACCCATGAAGGTCTTATGTTTTTAAAAGATGACGATGTTTCCTTGTAGAAAGCTGATGACACCACTGGAAATTATTATTAAACAGCAATGATAAAATGTTAATTAACGCTACCACTTACTTGCTGAGTTTATCTGAATACAAATTTGAGAGTTACTGCACTCGGGGAGACAGTATGTCAGATGGTATTGCTAATATGTTTGACATGATAGTGGCATTTAAGTGACTGTGGTTTGAAATGAAGTCACGTCGCCAAAATCATTGCAGCCCACTGCATGAGACTGAATGTCAGTGATCCCCAGGGGAAAGCACAGGTAAGCTTTGCGGACACTAACGACGCTCTCTGTGCCACAATCAGCATCGGCGCTGCGGCACAGTTCACCTGCGACGAGGACCATGTGCTCCAGGGCTCCAAGACCATCACCTGCCAGAGGGTGGCTGAGGTGTTTGCTGCCTGGAGCGACCACAGGCCGGTCTGCAAAGGTGAGCCCCCCCCCCCAGCATGCCCGCTCACTCATCTGATACATGGTACGCGAGAGGAACCCCAAACTGGCCTAGAAATCGGCATGAAGACCACTTCTTCTCTCTGATTGGAAGATGCCATTTAAGGTGGGTTTGCTACAGAAGTGAATTTTGCTACCTGGTGGATTCTAAGCTCAGGGAGGTGCCCGTGGGGATTTTTTTGGATGCTGGTTTTGGGGGGGGGGGGGACTTGAAAGGAAATCACCTATGTTTCCTGCACAGATCGTCCCACTGACTCCAGCTGCATAACTCCACATTTTCGGCTTCTGCTCTTAGACGAACAATGGAAATTAAAATGTTTCAATATTTCAGGCAGACAGTTTAATTATATGTAATTAGGAACTAAAATGAGTTAGAGCGACAGGAACAACTTCAAGGTATAATTATTGTCTTGGTATTTCATACCAGGAGACCAGGAAGCATTTTTCCCCTTTGAGACTTTCTGTCTCATTAATTAAGCATACACCTCTGATTGCTTTGCTGAAATGCACAGACATTGTTATCTTGTCAATTAAAATCCATGTATTCAATTCCGATATCAATTAAATGGGGTCCCATCACATGTTAGGAAATGGACCCCTCGCACTGGATCAGTACTTCCAAGCAGTTAACGGCAGTTCCGTGCTGATTGTAGTTCATTCATGTATTGCACGAGCAGCTCCGGCGTGAAATGTGAGGAACCATTCACGTGGCGTCACGTCAGTTCCGAGGGGTCACTGAGAGGCCATTCACGTGGCGTCACGTCAGTTCCGAGGGGTCACTGAGAGGCATGCCACTTGAACATGGATAAAAGAATTTTCCTTGGAGACAGCCGCTGACTGGAACACGTGTTTTCTTTGTGTTTCAGTGTGTGTGTGTGTGTTTCTGTGTAGGAGGTCATGTGTAGGAGTAGTAAGTTGTAATGAGTTGTAACAGAGAAGGTTGGTGGTTTTTATAGAGGATTTTTACCTGTTTTACTTTTTTGGTAAACAATTTTAAGTGCGTTTGACAGAGGAAATCTCAGTTGTATGTCTACTGGTGGTTAAAGTGTCTTGACAGGTGGTTATTTTTTTACCTTGATTATACTCGTTCAAAAATAACAATTATGTATGTAAGTTACAAGTCTATATATAGGAGGGTGAAGTAGTCTTAGGCAGTCAAAGTAAATATTCAAGCTTATTTATCTTGGCAGTAAGTATCAAAAGTCAAAAAACACTATTTAAAATTAGAACATATGCAAATTAACTGTAACATAATAACAAAAAGTTACTGATATCTTGTTGGACAGTTTGATGAAGACTGCTTCAGTTCCCAAACCTGTAGGGGCAGCTTAGCCACAACATATATTTGTTAAATTTCACCATCAACTCTCTTAATTAATGTAATTAATTAACTTGTTGAGATGTTGATTGGCTAAACAAGGTTTGCTAGTGTTCAAGCCAAAAACTGCATGAGTGTATTGGATGGGAATACTGGGGTATCTTTAGGCGAGGTTTTGAAATGGCTATGCTGATGCACCTTGACAGATATAATGTCATTTTTACACGTTTTCTTTGACTGTGTGAGACTTTTTGCAGAGTGCTGCATGTGACCACATACAAAAAGTATACATGACCAAAGTACGTTTCACAAAATAACATTGCATTTAAGGCCCTGTGTCATGGCTACTGCGAGAGGTCGTACACTAGTCAGTGAGAAAACGCTTTGGTCAGTCTACATAAATTCAGAATCGCTTTGATAGACTTTGTGTCATTTTTTGGGTTGAAAAGGTTCATGACCGACATTAAGGATCCTGTTGTTTTGGAGACTGCCTGCCACTAGCCCTCTGTCCCTTTTAGTCCACAGATGACTTATCCACTAGCAGACCGTGATATTAGACAGCAGATGATATTTTAAAAGTTATTGTGGGTAAATACAGTGCCATATGGCCACATGACAAACAACCAGATGGCAGCAATATGGCAGCCATTCGTATGCATTCATCTCGCCGTCACAATGTGTATGTGCATTGTGGCGCGGCCGGTCTGGGTGTTTGCCGCATAAATATGTGTGTTTGTGTTGAAGGTACAGAGCGCCTGTTTGACGTTCAGTTTTGCGCAAGCCATAATATCACACACTTTGAATGGCAGAGAAGGCCAGTTCCATTCCGAAAGTTTTGAGTCTTACTATAATTGCTTGTGAAAATAATTTGTTCCTTCTTCATTTGCGCTGAGTCCTTTGAGCCAGATTGCGTCCCAACCTGAATTTAATGAGCTAATTTACTTAAAGCAGCAACATCCAATGTCAAAATCGAGAAAGTGGGTCCAAAGTGGCAGATGTGCAGGGTAATTCAGCATCTGTCCAGGGCATTTTTCTTAATATCTCGGAGTACAACCTTATAGCTGGCTTGGCATTTCTTTCCAAAAGCTTGCTTTGTATGAATGTGTGATTAAGACACGGGAAAATATCCTGGTATTCCTTCGCTCCTGACTAATGTGCTTGTGGAGCATAAATCACCCATTGAAGTCTTTCGTTTGCTGTGTGTTACAAACAAAAGGAAAACAGAAAAAGAAAAAAAACGTCATTGATGAAGATGAGCTGCCCAGAAGCTTCCAGGCTGCTTTCCGACATTTACCTACTGGCTGCTGCGATCAATCCGGCGGAGGAATCGGAACGGCTCTGCAGTCGTCGTTCCCACCGCGGCCCGCATCACGCTGCAGAAGACCGCGCCGTAAAGCTGCACTGATACATTCCGCAGGATGCAAGTTTTATTTGAATTTTTATAACTCTCGGAATAGGAATTTTGGATTACGGACGTGTGGCTTTGTTAAGCGTAGCTTGCTGGCTTTCCCCGTCGGCCCACTCTTTGTATAGATTGTGTGCATCCTGGCGGTTGCTGAGCATAATGCGGGATGTTTCAGCTCCTGCACAAGGACCTGGAGGTGCACTGGAGATTCATAAAACAATACGGCCCCCTGTTTATGTCTGTGGAATCACACTCTCTCGCAAGTTCACAAAAGGTGCCGAGAATTTATGTGTGATCATTAACGATATCCAGGTGGGCGTTCGCCGTCTGAAAAATGAGCACCCGGCACAACCTCGATAACCGCACGGTATCAGTGTACGAAGCAGAAATGAGATTCATTATTTGGGGGATGGGGCGGCACGGGAGGCGTGGGGATGCCTGTAATGAATCTTCCGTTTCCCGGCTCGCGACGTCCAGCCGCCTCTATCGGGGCTCGCTACACGATTCCACGGTCCAGCCCAAATCCACGTGCGTGACCAGCTCCCAGGCCGCTCTGAACCAGCTCCATTTCACTGCCCGCGTCCCACCCCTCCAGACCAGGTATGCACTCCCCGATGCCAAGAGGCCCAGCCAGCACCCAACTCCAGCTACGTATGGAAGCGAGCAGCCTGGTCCCGCTGGCCGCTCTCCGGCTTCCGACCCGCCCACCATCGCAGAGCGGCCCTGACCTCCTCATCCCATTAAACCAGACGCCCCATTGTGTTGAAGCGTCTGTTTGTTCCCGCAGCAAAAGCTGCACAAACTAATTAACTGTGATGCCATATGAAATCATGCAGAAAATTGCCTAAATCTATACTTTCAGGACAGCCCAAGGGTATGGTATGTTTATTATAATTCTGTTTTAACTACTAAATTGTGTGTGTGTTTTTTTTTCTTCATTTCTTCAAAATGACTGTTGCTTGCAGGTTAGTGAAACCAGAGCTCAGGTTATAGCGCGCAGCTGAGGTCAAATATAGTCTTTGTTTTAGCCGCGTTCTGAACAAAAGCAGTAAATTCCACTGTCATTGAGTATTAATAATAAATGTTATTAACCAGCAGGAAGTGAAGGAACAAAGACACCAGAGGAATTTGTAATGAGTGTTTACAATCCGTGATGTTTTTTTCTTTGGTGCTGGATCTACTGTGGAGAAGATTAAGGTATAGATATCAGCACACTGGGCACCACATATATTTGAGGGTCTACTGCTCTTTCTGTAAGCGAATTGCCCATTCCTACGCTTCAGGGCATGAATTTTTCTCTGAGGCTTTTCTTGAGTTTCTTTTTCTGTCGGGTGGGCTTTAACTCGCGCTCCGTGGCTTTCCTGGCTGACCGCACAGCAAGTTTTACCTTCCGTTTCGGCAGAAAGCCGCCGATTCCCCGATCGCTGGGCCACGCTGCATGCCAATGATGTTCCAGCGGGATGAGCGTATCGATGGCTTCCAAATCCATCGGAGATAATTAGTTATTTATTTTCAAAGCGCCCCAGATGCCGGTGATTGATAACATCTGTGCCCGACGGAGATAAGGCCCCCTTGTCTTTCAACGCGACGCCATCACTCCGGGATGAAAAATCGAGCCAGGCTCAATCGCTAGACTTCGTTTTATCTTTTTTGACATTAAGAGATAAATCTGTATGCATCTTTATGTAGTTTTGCATAACAAATAATTCTAGTGTAAGTCGCCTTTGGTACCATGACTGATGATTCTTGGATGAGTGAAGAAGTGAGTTTGAAGTAACCTTAACCTACAAACACTGATAGTAAAACGGCCTCACATTTGCAGTGATGGCATATCCATGGGCTGCCTGTGATGGTCATGCCTAATCAGATGACATTATACCCTCGTTTCTCCTTTTTCAGTGAAGACCTGTGGATCAAATCTACAAGGCCCCGCAGGAACCTTCACATCCCCTAACTTCCCGATCCAGTACGAGAGCAACTCCCAGTGTGTGTGGATCATCACCGCCAGCAACCCCAATAAGGTGAGTCTTCTCACATGTGGCGGCCTTTCTTGGATTTTGGCCCTATAGCCCTACCGTCAATTAAGCACTTAGCTTCCTAATGCTAAGATCTAAGTCCCAGCTGGTATTGTCTAGCACCTCCATGCCCAAGTACTTACCCTGAGCAAAAATGCCCAGACCTGAGTCTGTTTTAAAGTAAAAATGCTGCCAGCTCGCTCGAGTGCCATAGCCCCGGCCAGTACCAGACATGAGATGGATCTGTGACTGCATGTTACCTACTGGGTTAGAAATAATCACCCCCTTACACACACTTGTTTGCCCCTTATAAAATTTGCAATGCAGAATTGATCAGACTAGGCGTGAAAAGACTCTGCCTTCAATTTACCCACCATGAGTCTAACTGGCTTCACCTAAGTGGTCCATAAACCCTCATTCATGCGCAGCGGAATCCATAACCTCCCCCCCCCCCCCAAAAAAAAGGAGCAGAGGCAGGCTGCTGCCTGCAAGCTCGTCCCCGCAAGTCGCCGCTGTCGTTTGACCGCTCGTTTAATTATTAGCGTCCCTCTGGACGCGGCACAGCTGTTCCATCACAGAATGCCGGCACACAGATTATGATGCTGGGAAGGTTCCACTCCGCGGATGGCGGCCTGGCGCGTTCTGTCGCCGCGGCGTGACGGATCCGAGTCGCCGCGCAGTCAGCGCCAGCGCTTGGACCCGGCGCCGTCACCAGGTGTCTCTCTGACTTCTGTCAATGGGCAGCTCCCTCGTTTCCTTTCTTTATTTTTACAAAATTTTATCGGTTGCGTTCGTCCCAAGGATCTCATCTGCATTCTGGAGCTCTCCAGAGTGGTGTGCCGATTTCAGTAGGAGGTCTCCCCTGGGAGCAATTAGCCAGCTCCGCAGGAAGGATCGGGGTGCGTGCGGGTTTCGCCGAGTTACGCACTCGATTCCGCGTGGTGCTGCGCCAATCCTGCATTTCAAAGATGCACTCGGGGGAAGAATTTTTATATAAGACGCGGAACATCGTCAGGAGTCAGGCCAGATGTGCGCTCGGAGATGAACAGTTTTGGCGCAGAACTTCCTGGTACCGGGATCAATTCCGCTTATCTCTGTCCTTCCTCTGTGGCAAGTTTCACAATAACAAAGGAAGAAAGGAATTACTGGCTGTGTAACTTTGTCCACGCACAGTGAAGCAGATAACCGATCTGAGTGCTAGCACTCATTTGTCCTGAAGCAATGACTTGAATATTAAGAGGTATGGATTAAACAATGAAGGGTTATCTAGCCATTTTGGGCAAATATCAGACCCACCC
Source organism: Petrocephalus zakoni (assembly GCA_026774425.1). Lineage (NCBI taxonomy): Eukaryota > Metazoa > Chordata > Actinopteri > Osteoglossiformes > Mormyridae > Petrocephalus > Petrocephalus zakoni. Next base: position 7,340,627 of record JAODKN010000046.1, read on the forward strand.
CCCTGGAGCTCAAACCCCCCCCCATGTAAAATGCACCATTACCAAATGTACGTTGTTAGAGCTGCGTTGGCCATTATGTTTAATCTGGTGTAGTGGCGTCGAGATCAGAGCTCCCGGACCATTGTCTCAGTGTCATATCTGATGGACTTCCGTCTCTCTGTCCTCATATCTGCTACTCCGCTAAATGAGGTTAGTCTTCAGCACGTGATTCCATTCAGAGAAAGAGACCATCCCGATAAGAGACTAAGCCAGCCTCATACTTAGTCGGGAAACTGTCTGTGACCGGTTTGAATTTGGATTTTAAAAGAATGAAATCTTATTGTTATCATATAAAGATTTTTATCTGATCTGCATACAAATTGCATCCGTCAGTTTTGAACTATCCAATTTGGGTCACTCTAATCCGGAAGCTACCCCAGGAAACGAGGGTACCACTGGGAGAGGGTGCTGCTCTCTCCAGGCGCAACACATATAGTCATGGAAATTTACAGCCCATTAACAAAATTTATGTCTGTGGGCTGCGTTAAGGAAGTAGTGTCCAAAGGAGTCCCGTGCCAATTCCACACGCCCAGGGCTTCTCACGGGTTGTACCTCCCTCCAGAGTTATGCAAAAATCACCAGGATTCGCAAATTACTGAACCTATTGAGATCTAAACATTAAAAGCAGCATAATGAGTGGGAAGCGGAGGATGGGGAGAGCGGAAGAACGCGCCTGACCCAGCGTACCGGAATGCGCTCAGTGTATCGGGAGGAATTAAGCAAAATAAGTCCACTCTGCAGGACATAATTTGCACAAGCCAAGACCTCATTACAGAGGCAGCTTTAATAGAGGGAAAATGACACTGCTGTAATAAATTAAGGAAATAAACCATTTTCTCCTTCCAGGCATTGTGTTTTATTGACATTCCTGCAGCTGTGGTCTCGGGTGCCTATACTAATGCTTTAGTGCTGTCAAAGAGTGTCACGCTCTGGATACATCTTCGACAAGTTCCCTAGCCGCCTGTCTATAGGCAAGGTGCCTGGTGATCTTCACGCAAGTCCAAAGCCGTGTGGCGTGTGCCTTCAGCGCAAGTTAATTCTGATAAACGCGTTCGGGGTTAATGGATATATTATGGTGAGAATTGTAATATTGTTCCATAGTTCAAAGATGCAGTGAGGTTCTTGGGGTAGGAAAAGGTGTTTAAAGCTCAAAATGTAACGCTGGGTGGAGGCCGGGATTGTCGACTGTCACACATCTGGCGTGACGCACGAAGTCTTACAGCAAATTTATGTTTCACTTACAAAGCTAAAGTTAACTAAACAAAAACTGTTGGGGTAGTTCGCAAACCCTATTTGCAAGGTAATAAAACTGTTACATACATGTAAATGTCTTACGCCAGCCAGCTGACCAAAGTTGGCAGCCCTGGTGGAGATGCACCTCCACTCTGAGCGATGCATGATAGCACAAAAGCCTTGAGGTCCACAGTGGTGCTTGAGTTCCTTCTCTCACCTGGCATCTGGCCGTTTCAAAAGGTCTGGGACTCAAGCTCGACGGAGGGAATTTGTTTTTGTTTTCGTTTTCCTTTTTTTCCGCTCGCCTTCATACTGCCATGTTTTGCTCGATTAAATGAACCGCTTCCGGCAGCCTGCAGAAAGTGAGATGTTTTGACAGACAACACCTGGGTATTGCGGCTCTCAGCACGAAGGCAGGCGAGATGCTCTGGTTTGGGGTGGATGGGTGGGGGGGGGTGTTGCAAATGGAAATAATGAGGAGTTTAATCCAGAGAAAACCCACTGCGGAAGCCATGTCACAGCTTGTAGTTCCCTTTGCCCCCCCAACCCGTTGCCAGGTAGCCGCGACAGAAACGTGTGGACAGAAACGCGTATTATTAAAACATGCACGGTTGCAGAGCGATGGTCTGCTGGCACGCTCGTATTTACCTCCTGCTGCCTGCGGGTGGCGCTGAGGGCTACCCGTGATAGCCTGTGTTCCTGTCATCAGTCACGTTTCAGGATTCAGTGTCTCAGTGGGTGACACTGTTGCGTCACACATTTGGGGCTGTCTTATAGATCCTGCCCCTGTTCCCTTTGTGTGTGTTTAAGAGTACTGACAGGGAGAAAAATGAAAATAAAGATGGAGCATTTTCAAGTCATTATCTTGAATGGTTTTCAAAATATGGCAATCGGGATCCCCCCCAGATCTGAGGAGTGGGGATCTCACTTTCATTTCCACAACTTGGTTTTTCAAGCTTTATTTTGGTACATAGTTTATTGGGTTTTTTTTTTTGTAGGCTTCTATGAGAAAATTGAGGGTGAAATTGACCAGTGTCATTAGCCGCACTGTTGAAACCTGGACTCTGATCAATAGATAATTTCAGTGTGTTTTTTGTGAGGAATAACGTTCAGGCAAAAAGAATAAGAAATATCCTTTATTTTTGTAAGCAAAAAATAAAGGAGAATTTAAATGTGATTTCTAGACAGAGAAAGTTGAATTCAAAGTGTTTTGGTCCAGTTTTTGCATCATCCTCCAGCCATTGCACTTCCCTGTTGCTATATAGCGGTGTTCGTCCCAACCCGAGCTTTGGGGACCCACAATCGGTCCATGTTTTTGCTCCCACCCAGCTCCCTGCCAGACAGTCCACAGTAGGGATCGAAGATGTGATCTGTCTGTGGGTCCCTGAGGACAAGGTTGGGAAACACTGGTATATAGTATTTAGGACTCTAATCCACCTACAGTGCATGTCGAGTGTGAACCAGAATCCCATCTGGGGTGGCCTCCTGCCTCATGCTGCCTGGAATGGGCTCCTGGGTAAAAGCTTGCAGGGGCTGGTGGGTAGATAGCTCAGAGTGCTCTGATATTGCTGCAGGTTTTGCCTTTGCATGCATGCAACAAGCCAAGCATTGGCAAGGTCAAAGGAACTTTAGACTTTTGTTCTTGTAAATGAAGGACCACTCTGAGGCTTTGAGAACTCAGAGTTTACCGCAATCCCATTTCCGTCAAGTGGAAACGCTGCTAAATTAAATTGCAGTTGTTCCTTGTTTATTTCTTTCACCTTTTCACCGATGATATATAACATTCTTTCTAACACTACTCAGTTTTATCATTAGTTTGAATGTTTGACATTATCTATACATATATATATATATTTAATATATATGTTGTAATGGTTTTATGAATCTGAAATAATATAATATTATAGATATTATAATCTGAAATAATAAATTCAAATAATGGGCATGTGATGCTTTCTTGATAACAAATATCGGTTTCGGAAAGGTATCGTATTGGATGATGAGCCCAGAGCATTGTGGGTATTTTCACATATACAGTGAAATATAATTTTGGGTAGTAAATATCATTATGGAGGGAACCTTGCTGTGAATTTAATAGCACGCAAATACAAAATGTTGCTTTAAATAACATTTTTTTTGTGTCGGGGTAATACTTTTCAGTCTCTAGGGGTGACCAGAAAATATGTAGTTGAACGGGTATTTTTAAAACTTGAAGTGCAGTTTTTTTAAGTTTGGAAGACTCACAGCCTCCCTGAAATGAGGAATGAGGGGCTACACTGATCATTACTGCCTCCTGCAATTTCTTTTGAAGTACCAATTAGGTAACTTGCCTGCAGATTTCGTGAGAGAGAGAATTGCAGGGTGCCAGACTTAATTTAATTTTAAGACAGTATTTCAATTAAAGCCTAATTGATTTTAAATGTTCGAGGGTTCATTTATGAGAACATTGTGATTACAACTTTTTTTTTGTTCCCTATTACAACTTGGGTACTAGTTAGATGTAATTCAGAACGTGATTAGAAAAAAAAATGCTGTAACAAAAATTCATGCATGTGTATTTTAATATTGTATATCCCATATTTACATAATTTGTTATGATTTGCATTGAAAAAGTTGACATATCTGAATTTCTGGGGATTTTCTGGAAGAAAAGTGTAGATGTTGCCTGCCGCAAGGTCTCATGGCATGTATTTCTTCCTGAAGATGGAAATAATGTTTTTTCCCTCCAAATTATGTGTCATTAATGGCTATCAAAAGCTTGACTTGTAGCCCTGCTGTGCTGGGTTAGCCACTGTCGCGTCTGTTTGGTGGTGGGGGGGGGGGGTAACCAGCTTCCTGTCGCCTTTAGCGAGGACTGAATGAGAGGCACGGACTGGGGGTGTGAAGCTAATGAGAAATACTGGAGGCTGCCGTCATTCCGCCGGGGGGGAGGGGCCTCGTTTGCCACTGCGGGCCCCCCCCCTGCCCCGTGACGGCGTGTCTGCCCAACCTGGCTTTGGGCAGCTTCGTCGGCTCCCGGCTCCCGCGTTTAACTTCGCCACCTCCTGGATGCGGTGGAGAAATCTCCTGTTAATTCATTCCAAGATATGAGCTTGTTCCGGTGATTGACTTCTTCCAGACAACCTAAAAACTATGATTACCTAGCGTCCAGCCAGCCTGCAACCTGCCACCTCCATCTCATAGCGCTCCTTATGAGAGTGTGTGACACCCAGCCCAGGGATTGGCACTAACCTGGGCTTCTGTTTGGCCCATAATGTAAGACGTGCCTGGATGGTTCATGAGCACAACCAAAATTAAATCTTTTTGTTTTTTTCTGTCATAGCTTTAGGGCTTAATTATTTCCTTGAGATTACTTCAAATGCGCACACGCATGCATATTTGAAATCCTTAAAATGAGATTGAATAGAGTACAAAGAACCACAGAACTGATACTGTATTTCTGGCAAGCAAATCTAAATCATGTAAATAGTCCTATTTGTTACCCTTTTCCTTTCTTTTTTTTACCTATTCAGCTTTCGCTTTTTAAGCTGTGCCACCCCCTGTTAAATGACATTGCCAAATTTTAAGGCATTCTAAATAGATGTGGCTGGATAAAAACTGCATATGCTCCTAAAATGGGAGTTAGGGAGGCTTAAAGGCGCAGCGTTCGCCTCCACTGCACTGCTCTCGCATAACAAACAGCGGCTGGCATGCACCCCATTCTTTTCTACAGCTGTGCTGGTACTCGATGCATTTCTATGCAGTTCTAGGCATCTCCCCATCCATCCATTCCAGCTGTTAATCCAGGACAGGGTCACTGGGACATTAATGATGTATGATGTGTCATATTGTTATGCTGATTATTTTAAGCATGTATCACTAAGTATTGTATTCTGAGGGTAAAAACCAAGCATGTTCTTCAGCCTCTTCACCATTTTACCGGTAGATGAGGAGTTTGAAGGTACACCCCCAGACACCGTGCAGAGCTTGTTGCCGAACTTCCTGTCCTGTGCGAGTCGGGCTTTCGACGTGAGCGGGAGCCACTGTGTGCAATTGCGGCCTGCGGGATTGTGGGTAATCAGTGCCTGCTTAGCGTAAACACAAAAAAAAAAAAAGCACAGCGCAGCGTAAAAGGCACAGCGGCCGTGAGGAGTATAAATGTCACCTGTTTGACTCGCGCGTGATATGCTCGACTGCAGAGGCATTTCTGCACCGAGACACAAAAGGCCATGAATTATTTATCCCGCGTGAAACATTGTCTGTGTTTCAGGTATATAATTATAATTCGTGTGCCAAAATAAGTAATTTCATGCAAATGGAAATAGCAGATGATAAGGAGGCCTGGGGATTTTGAAAGTGCCGGATATTTGTATGTAGTGGCTGTGGGGGGGAGGGGCAAGGGTGGTTGTGGGGGGCAATCAGGCGCGCTGCGTGTGAGAGTGGTGGGCCTCTGATTGTTCACCTGCTGCATGGTCCAGAGCGGGTCGTCAAGGCCTGTCCATCACCTCACCCCCCGCAGCAGAGTCTTCATGGTCAGAGTCACACAGGCGGGCCGGAATGCTCCCACTTGGTGTGATATCACCTCAACCTGTTCCCAGTGGACTCTGTGGGCTTTTACCTGAAGGAGCACAGGATCACTGCTCTTTCGTAAGGCAAAATAAAAGCATGTATGGCATGACTTATCCTCAGTTTCCATCTCAGTGTTTTTTTTTCAGATTTTACAGTAAATAACATCTTCTCTCTAACTTCTGCCTACCAGTTCACATCTTAGCTACGACCTTTTGATGACAAATATCTTGGGAATAGCCTTATTTTACCCCCCGAAATAGCTCTTTAGTACTTGGGGCAGAAGCCTCCAAATGGCCATTGTCAACAGGAACAGGCCACCAGCTAGATCCAGAGACTCAATTGAGTCGGTTTCCATGGCAACCGCTTCTCCTATTTTTTATTTTTTTTTTGACAATGCGTTAATCAAAGTGAAAATTCCATTTATCCCAGCGTGTGTCCCAGTTGTCACTGGTGTGGGTGTGTGTCTCTGTGTGTGTTTTCCTGTATCTTACACAGTACTTACACAGTGCCAGCAGACATTGTGTTAACGTGTGAGATTTGCTTCAAATAGCCATCCTTATAAAGAACGGTCTCCTCACCAGATGTGAAAACATGCCTTTTTTGTCCACCACTAATATTATTTATTCATGGCATAATTTCATTGAGGGTGGTATGGTGTAGTTGCGCCCCCTGGAGACATGCTGAGCTTGATTGGAGTTGCTAAATCGCCCACTGATGTTGCGAATGGCGAATGGTGTGTGAGTGTGCCCTGCAATGGGCTAGCCCCCCCATCCTAGGTTGTTACCCACCTAGCACCCGTAGCCTCCCGGATAGGCTCTGACCCCCCCAAAATCCAGAATAGGACAAGCAGTTTCAAAAAATAACCTCACACCTCCAGGGCTAGGCTTCGAATTCCATATCTTCTGAGTGCATGTGTGGACTTTGCATGCTCGCCCTGTCTTGGGTGAGTTTCTTCCTACAGTCCAAAGATATATATTTATATATGTAAATGTAAATATATCTGGTGTCTCTAATTTGCTCGTAAAGTATAACAGTGTGAGTTGTACCCCCAACTGAACACTATTCTGCCTAGGAACCTTGACCAGGATAAGCAGTTGGAAGACAGGTGGATTTATAAATTTGTTCAGCTTGAAATATACCATGGGTCTATGTCCCCCATTAATTTTGAAGGACCTTTTTTGCTTAGAGGTTTTCTTTTGAATTTTGATTAAAGATCTGGCATTGTCTCCACATCCATTTGAAAGTCAGCAAGCCATGCTTTGCAGAAGAATGTTTTTCAGGCAAACCTTGATATTTTGGGCACAGTTCTGTCTCGTTATTTACGAGCTCTGATTTGTCATCTGCAGTCTGTAATGCTGAGGTCCTCATTCACATATTGATTGCTCCATATATGTAATTATAAGCATCAGACTGCTTCCACTGCTCAGCTGCGCAGATTTGTAAGCGAGATGAATGAAAGAAAGCGGAGGGACCTTGCTGACTTCTTCAGAGAAATGGAAAAATAATTGCTTGTGAAAATCTTGTTTAACCTGCTGAGTCGCTGTTTTCAAGGACTCTCGTTGCAGGTAAAGAGAGACAGATAGAGTCTCCTCATTTGAATACACTGTATGCGGCAGGGTTTGGTAACAGCCAGAATGCAATGTCGAAAAAGAATGAACTCGATGAGAAAATTTGCCGCGAATAGGTGCTGGAAACCTCAGCAGTGCTGGAGCAGAGGTGGGCGTTCCCGACCCTCGAGAAGCCGTAATTATGTGAATTTCCATGGCCTCTCAAATCGTGTGGCTTGAGAACATTGTCACTCATATTTAATTTGGCTTAATATTTGATCCAGTAACATAATTAAGTGTTTGGTTGGAACAAAGGCTAGATGAATCCCTGGCACTCGCCTTTCTGAGCCTTGCTGGGGAATATTGAGCATCTCAGAATAAAGTGGAATATGAGGATTGAATCTACTGTTTCCAGCTAATTACCCCGTGTGGTTCATTTACTGCAGAGAGACCAAAATAATTAACGCCAAAAAGGCGTTTCTTCTTCGCAGGAAATGTGTGCATGTGCGTATATTTTCAGGTTTTTGCGCCAAATCCTAACATCACCTTGAAAATGCCACCTTTGTATTTTAACACCAATCTTTTTCCGGCTTATTCATATAAGTTGTGGGGCTTTTTTGATGTCCAGTCAAACCTCCTTTATCCGGACCTCCAATATACGGGCACCTCCTTTATCCGGACCTCCAATATACGGGCACCTCCCTTATCCGGACCTCCAATATACGGGCACCTCCTTTATCCGGACCTCCAATATACGGGCACCTCCTTTATCCGGACCTCCAATATACGGGCACCTCCTTTATCCGGACCTC
>JAODKN010000046.1:7360814-7376800 GCA_026774425.1 Petrocephalus zakoni
GAGGAAGCACCAGGTGGGTGTGATTAGGCAAACAAGGGGACTGACACATCAGGGAAGCAGAACGAGGATCAGGTGAGGCCAATTAAGCCCCGCCTGAGGGGAACACTGGGAAGCAGACACGCAGGGCGGGGCTGATCGTGACACATATTTTATTACATTTACACATTTACATCTGATTTTTTTCCATCCAATAAAATGCAAATTACAAAACACTCACAAGCAATTAAATACGTATTTTAAATGCATTTTTAATTGAAATACTGCCCATCTCTGGGTGTGAATGTGTGTGAATGGTGTTTGTGCTCTGCAGTGGATTGCCCCCCCCCCCCCCGGCTTATTCCCTCCCTTGTGCCTTTAGCTTCCAGATAAGCTATGTGTGTAGGGTTTAGGGTTAGGGTTAGGGTTAGATTATTAAATTACTAAATGAATTACAAATTCTGGATTGAAAGTGATCCTTTAGATTGTTTTGATCAATACCAGGGTTATATGTCTTAGCACAGTACCACATGGCTCTGTAATGACGCACAGTCACCACGAGAATACTCATCTGTCACTATAGTATACAACACAGAGTCGCTAATAAATGTTACTTTTTAAGGACTTGTGGAATGTCATGACAACTCATCCAGTGTCTAAAAAAAGCTTGGCTTCCGTGACCATCACGCACGAGTCATTAGGGACATTGTAAGCCCTTAGTCACTTGTGTGAATGACAGCCTTGTTTCATGTAGTCTGTAGAGGGGCTGTCAGATGCATGATTGACTGCTCCTGAATTTCTACTCTGATGAGTGTCACAAGAGGCTCGCAGCTCTGCCCTCATTTGAAGACTTACATCCGTCGTCTTGGCTTTAGCGTGACGTTTAAGGGCATTTAGCTCCGTCGGCTTCCTGGCTTTAGCTTAGCACAGAGACGAGTCAGAGCTATATTTAGACAAAGCGTAGTTTCTGTGTGCCGTATCCTCATGGGGCTTTTGGACGCGTTAATCGGATGGCCGTCTTACATTTGTTCCTTGGCATCACGCACCTGGTCCACAGACGCTGGCTGTCAGGCCCCAAAACAGCGTCTGCACAACAAAGCTTTGGAGGGTGCCGAGTCCTTCTGCAGGATTCCAGTCATCCGGTGCCATCATACAGAGAAAGTGTCCCAATTGTGGCTCAAATGTACAAATTTTCAGAACTTGTCCTATGTGTTTTGGAACATATCTGCAGGATACATCATAGAATAAGGAGATGAAGTAGAAGCCCCTTTGAAAGAAAAGGTTTATAAAAAGAACTCATTTCTTCCTACCAAACACCTGGTGCTCTCAAACGCTATTTTTGATCGCGCCTCCAGTCACTTTGCGGTAGCTCCGTGCCCCACATAGACCCAGTCAGAATATGCATTGTGTTTTGTGTGTGGGGGATTAGGGATTAAGTTTGCATGCTCAATAGCACCCCAGCAGGGGTCCTGAACTGGGAATGTCCTAAGACGTGAACCAGCAACCTTCTGGTCACAAACATTTCACTGTGCTACTTCTACCGCTTTGTACTTTACCCCAAAGCAGTATCTATATCTAGCTATCTCTCTCTCTCTCTCTCTCTCTTTCTCTCTCTCTCTCTATCTATCTATCTATCTATCTATCTATATCTATATATATATATATTTTTTTTTTTTTTTTCGCAATATGACACAGAATGGTGTTACTGCAGTTGACTGGCATTGAGCTTGCAGGTATTTTTTGAAATTTAATTTTTAGGTGTCAGCTTCAGAAACAGCTGGGAGTTGGTGTCCGCCATGTGTTTATATAACACCCGGTGCTGTAATTCCCTGTTTCTCGATACTGTGTCGTGGCAAGGGAGCCAAAGAACAGACAATTACTCCTTCAGAAATCAGTTATTTTTAAAAACATCATCACGGGGGCTGGGGTGGTAGGAGCTTGGAGGCTTGGGGGAGTAACCCATCTCGACGGTTCGGTCCTTTCACATTAGTCAGCTCGGGAAAGTTCCGTGAAGGATTGTTGAGCGGTGCAGTAATTCGCCGATGCGATGTCAAAATAATGAAATAAAATGTGATTTATTGTACATCATTTGACTTTCTAATTTTCTTATGCAACAATAATGGTTTCATAACTGACAATGAATAAGGCTGTAAACCAGGCTTCATTTTTCTTGACACTGAACCGCCATTTGGAATTTAACAATACAAATATTAGATGTTTTAAAGATTTTTCGTTTATCGTAATTTAGATCGTAATGGAAGCCGTGAGCCCCATTTCTCTGAAGTCTTGTTAATGCTTTAGCTGCTGCTATCTCAATATACACCATTGCATTTATTAATTTGAGGCCAATGCAACATCTCACTATCTCTTGCGCTTAAACTCTGCAGAAAAATCACGCAATTCTCTGCTCCATCTACGCAATTTCAGCTTTCGGCCACAACGAGTGCCCCGATCCCGGCATCCCCATAAACGCCCGGCGCTTTGGAGACAGCTTCCAGCTGGGCAGCTCCATCTCGGTAATCTGCGAGGAGGGATTCATCAAGACCCAGGGCACAGAAACCATCACCTGCGAACTGGACAATGGCATGGTGATGTGGAGCGGACCCATTCCCAAATGCGAGGGTAACGGCGACGACTCTGCCTCCATGACAAAAACGGGTCCCGACTACACGGTCGCCCGGCAGACACATCTGAGATGGGGTCCTGAACGAGACCCGCAGCCCGTCGGCCGCACTGGGTCCAGATGGTTTAAACTGCTTATTTCTCATGTTCACTGTGGTACTTTCATTCAGCTTTAAAAAACAGCAATTCATGGGAAACTGGAGATTACATGCGGGGGCTCGTTCCTTGTAAATATTGCAGTGTGGGAATGTTATCTTAGGAAAGTTAAACTCGATGCTCGGAGAAAGGAAAACATTAAAATTCTATACATGACGTGTGTTGGTTCTGAGGCAGAAATGCTGATGATTTACCGGCTTGAAAAATATAAAATTTCTACTTTCCATTGCAAATCCAATACAAAAACTTTCAAAGTCCTTTCCTAATACTTTCTGAAGTTTTTTTCTTCAGCGGTCCACCATATATTAGCGTATGTTAGATGACAGTTTGCTGTTTCTTTGGTCCCTTCTGTTCTTGTTAATAGCATGCAGTATTTCAGCTGTTAAGTTGTTTTTCTATTGTTTAATGTTACGTGTTATAATTTTAGTAACTAGGAAACTGTGAAATGACCATCAGGTATGTAATACCTGACCTCAGCCTCTGTCTTCATATCACTGCTCAAGCTGCGCCCACACTGTGGATTCTGTAAAGCTGATCTTAGTAACTGCTCCCTATTTTTATCCATGTGCTCTGAGCAGCCCCCTGCGGAGGCCATTTTTCGGCCCCCAGTGGTGTCATCCTGTCCCCCGGGTGGCCGGGGTATTACAAAGACTCCCTGAGCTGCGAGTGGTTCATCGAGGCAGAGACGGGCCGCTCCATCAAGGTCACCTTCGACAGGTCTGCAGTCCGTATCGATATGGGCCTCGTCTTTGTGAAGGGTCACTGAGTCCGACAGCCATCATGATGATGTGTGACGGAGGTCACATCACACCTGCATACCTGTAGCTCCGGGGCTTAAATGAGTCTCAGGACTGTTTGAAATGTTCCTTTTTCTCTTTTCCTCACTTTCCTTGCATTGTGGTGATTTTACACACAGCTCCAGAAACAATTAAGAGATCACTCTATATTTTTTAAAAATCTGCATTGTTAGATCCTGGTTTAACCCTGGTTCTGCTGGCAGAAGGCTACACTGGGCTACAAGTTTCTAATAGATCAGTACTCAAGAACAAGGTCAAGCAGGAGAAACTGGCAATGACCAGAATCCTGCCAGGTGGAGGGGGGAAGCGACTTTCTAATGCCAGAGATGGCCGTAAACTTGTCCAGCAGTGCCTCATGAATCGGAGGATGACATCAAGGGACCTTCATAAGGAATGGGAAACATTAAGTGGTGTGACATGCACAGCTAGGACAGTTAGTATCAGGCTCCTAGAAGCAGGACTGAAGTCCCATAAAGCGAGGAAGAAGCCCTTCATTAAAGAGAAACAGAGTAGAACCAGGCTGCAGTTTGCAAAAAAGAACCAACATGTATTTTACGAAGATGCATACCCATAAATTGAGAAATGAGTGAAACGAAAAATTGTGCTGTGGTCTCTTAATTTTTTTCCGTAGCTGTAGCTATATAGTGTCGATGTATGTGCGTACACTACTGTTCAAAAGTGTGGGGTCACTTACAAATTTCCTCATTTCTGATTCTGATAAAAATAACATCAAGTAATCAGAAATATGGTGTAGACATTGTTAATGTTGTAAATTACTTTTGTGCCTGGAAACAGCTGATTTTAATGTAATATTTACACCGGTGTACAGAACCCCACTATCAGCAGTCAGTCCTGTGTTTCAGCAGGATGTTAAAAGGCAAATTTGAGCATTAGAAATCCCTTTTGAAGTAAAGTTAGCACAGCTGAAAACTATTGTGCTGGTTAAAGAAGCAATAAACTGGGCTTCTTTATGTTAGATGAGTATCTGGAGAATCAGCAGTTCTGGGTCCGAATGAGGAAGCAAAATGACAAAAAAGATCAAAATGCCCCCAAGGTGTGGCAAAATTTCCCTACTTTTGGGGACATCTTTTCATGTCCTCATTTGGATAACCTCAGACTTATAAAAATATGTGAATGCAATCAAAGAACTAAAAATGCCAAAAGTCTTGTATTTGGGTTGGTTACTTATGGTTAAGGTTAGGGCTGGGTTGGGGTTAAGGGTGTTGTGATTGGGATTAGGGTTTTTCTCACAGAAATGAATGGAAAGTCCCCATTTAGATAGGTACGCAAGTCTGGGTGTGTGTGTGTCTGCATATATATATATATATATATATATATGGTTCCGTTATAAGTTGGTATAACATATACATATAATTTTATATATATTTGGCACAGCACGCTTTGGTAATAGAATGAGACTAATAATGTGCCTTGTCTGTTGTCTTTTAACCCTGGCAGATTTCAGACGGAGCTCAATTACGACTTCCTGGAGCTTCATGACGGCCCAAACGTGCTGTCGCCGCTCATCGGGTCCTTCAACGGCACCCAGGTGCCCCAGTTCCTGTTCAGCAGCAGTAACCACCTCTACCTGCTCTTCGCCACGGATAACAGTCGCTCCAACAGCGGCTTCAAGATCTACTACGAAAGTGAGCTAACTGGCCGCATCCGGCCCTGATCCCTGATCCCTGATCCCGGGCGGAGTGTTGCGCCACAAGTCTGCCCACTGGTAGCCTTTGTTTTACACTGTCCTTTGATAATTTTTGGGCATCTGCTTCAGTATAACAACATGATATGAGAAATGTATATTAGCTTCACAGTTACAAATACAGGTAATGTCCTCAGACAGAAGTAATCAATCTGCACAGTGATGAAGGTAGGCTCATTGCGGGGTTATGTATCCCATCCAGGTGTCACCGTGGATACCTACTCCTGCCTGGACCCTGGAATCCCAGTTAACGGGCTGCGCTATGGCCAGGATTTCTCTATCGGTTCCACCGTCTCTTTCGGCTGTGATCCCGGCTATAGGCTGAACCACGAGGAACCCCTGGTGTGCGAAAAAAATCACTGGTGGAGCCACCCTCTGCCCACGTGCGACGGTGCGTCTCTGATTGGCCGCGTGTGGCTTTAGGAATCGCCTGGGCACCAGCTGTCAGAGCAATAAGAATGCAGGCATCTTCATTCTCTGTAAACACACCCTACCTTAGCCCAAAGCCAAGTAATTCAACTTTTCTTCCACAAAAACAAGTAGAGAGAGTACGATAGCATTATGTTTTGCCCCATAATAAGTGATAATGATGTTTCCCTTAATACAACAAAGGATCAATGACTGTCATTTAGCTGTAGACCTCAGGCTGTTGGACGTAGTCGCAATGGGATTATTAAGAGTAATATGGAAGCCGTTTTGTGAGCCTCGCAAGTGTCCCTCACCTGAACCTTCACCGTAGACGGCACTGGCACTTACTTATAAGATAGAGAACATATCTAGTGTAAAGCCATAGTGTAGCTTTCTGTCGCAGCGTGACAAGACTCTGTATAAAGCATCTGATAAGCAGTATACTGTGTACGTATTATTATGACTGAATATATTACAAAATATCAATCTGATATTCTGTTCATTGCTAATCCTTTGCCTGCTTTATTTTCAGCTACAATTTGCTGAAAATGCTCAGTTCACTTCTGATGAGTTTTCTTGTCTTTCTTGTCCATTAAACCGGTTACAAATGGTAAGCTTGCTGAAGACAGAAAAATCAGCAGTGCTTGCTTATACTTTCTCTGTACAGGGACACCTGAATAACGGTTAGTTTTAAGCGTAATGGTGATAAACAACCTATCTATTTTCTGTAATCGCTACTGCAGTACAGAGCTGAGGGCAGCCTGGAGCCTGTCCCAGGTAGGTCAGGGTATGAGGCAAGGTGTTCCCTGGATGGGGTGCCAGCCCATCACAGGAAGCACACACACGCCAATTTAGAGACACCAGTGGACCTAAACTGCAGGAGTATGGACCCTAAGGAAACCCACACAATCGTAGTCAGAGCATGCTAACTCAGTAGGGGCTACAAGTTGAAGCAGCAACCTTGGAGGTGTAAGGCCACGTCCACATCATGCCTCCCAGCGATAAACACCCAAAACTAAATCGGAGCTGTTCTAAACGAGAGGCGGATCTGTCTGTGCAGTGCCCACGACGTACGTGACAGAGTCATCCTGCTAGAAGCAGCTAATCTGTTAAGTCAGTGTTTTCCGGAGAAGTGCCTGACACTGGCCACTGGCACATCCCCGCCGTGAAATTGCCAGTGTGGATTGTGAGCGCCGAGGTGTTTACAAAGCTGTGGCTTTTCTGCGAGCTGCTGACATTTCAGGTAAATTGTAGCTGATGGAAGGGGAGTCGCGTCTCATGTGATGAATCTTTTTAAGTA
Source organism: Petrocephalus zakoni (assembly GCA_026774425.1). Lineage (NCBI taxonomy): Eukaryota > Metazoa > Chordata > Actinopteri > Osteoglossiformes > Mormyridae > Petrocephalus > Petrocephalus zakoni. The sequence goes on from JAODKN010000046.1 coordinate 7,367,779, forward strand.
ATTTGCGTCTCCTTTTTGATTTTATAGATTTTCTTTTTTGAGTTAGCCAAACTGAGACAATGCAATTCAGCAGAAGCCATTAGGCTGTCTGAGAAGGAAAATCAGAAAGACAATTTAGTGTGATAGCTGCAGCGGCTGATAGGAACTGATCCCTGCACAAGATCAGGCATCTGAGGGGCATGCTTTACAAGCCCAGCCTGTCATCTTCCTATAAGCAACTCCACAGAGCTCACGTTTGTAGATACACGTGCTATAGGGACACTGAGGTCTCGTTATAAAGGGGAGTTTGGCCCACAAAATGGCAGTCTCTGAGCATACAGCACTCAGGCACTGAACACCATCCATTGCAACCTCAAGGCTAAATGGGAGCTAGTCTTCAGAAAGAGGGTAGATAGTCAAGTAGTATTGTGTGACTGTGGTAACCATTCACATAGGTTCTCCTCTCTGCCATTCATTATTAATCCAACGATGGAGTTAAATAGTGTATTTCTCTCTCTCTCTCTCTATATATATATATGTGTGTATATATATATATATATATATGTGTGTGTGTGTCAGCCTGTCATGTGGTTTAGTCTGTCATGTGGTTCAGTTCTGGGTTTCTTCCAGAGGTATTCTTATAATAACATGTCCTTTGAGAACAAATATGCACAGCACTCTCATCCAGCATAATGCCCCAACATAATGCTTCTCCATGCCCCCCCCAGCTCTCTGTGGAGGAGACGTGAGGGGACCCCGTGGAACCATCCTGTCTCCCGGATACCCTGAAATGTACCCCAACTCCCTGAACTGCACCTGGACGGTGGAAGTCAGCCACGGGAAAGGTACAGCATCCCGCCCCAATTCGCCCTCCATCTGTCCGTTTAGAAAGCCTCACAAAGGGCCGTGATTACTGCTGATTATGGCTGGATGATTCCTGCTGATTGTAGGAGGATACCGGAACAAGTTCTCATATTTTGAGGGCATATCGTATTCAGAGCACTTTTTATTGAGTAGTCATTGAATCTAAGTGCATTTACTTTTTCTTATATTGATTAAAGTTTAGAACTATACTGCATGTCAGTTCACATTGTTCTGTACGTAGGTGAAGAAGCCAGTATGAAACGCATTGGACACATAAGTTACGTAGTTTCCAGGCCATCACAAATACACTGGACTATGTGGAAATCTCAGGCCTTGTGTGGTTCAAAGGCAAAACCAGTCGTAAATGCAGCCATACCTGTCTCCTCATCCTGGCCCTGGACTAAATGTGGAGTGTTGTCCTGCATTCCTGATTCTGATTGGTGGAGATATCATAAGGTCTGAGCACACAGTAAATTAATCCTGTAAGAGCTTTTCAGTACGAGTCAAACAGACCGTACTCACAAATAAAGTGTGGATTCTCAGACCTGTGATCACACCACCACCTGCCACCTCCCAACCAGGTACGATGAATACAGATTCTGACACAGATTCTGTTCCCTGTAACATCCCTGTGAAATGTCATTATTCAGGCTCCACGTTCAATATACTGAAATTTACCAGGAATATTAATTTTCTCTGACTGGTAATGCATTCAGTACAAAAATCACTGCACCCCTCAGTATAAGTGTCCAGAATGGAAATGCGATTGCCACTCTGCTTAAAAAAAAGTGTTATATTTGAAATGACCTTGTGTCTCTCGACCATATGATAGGGCATTGTTACTGCCTTCTCCCATGCTAGGTTTAATTAAATTTCAATTTACCATAATAATTTCAGCAAAACAATGGCGAGATGCTCCGAGTGTTTGCTGGAACCCTCACCTTTGTCTTCCCTCAATAGGAGTCCAGTTCACTTTTCACACCTTTCATCTGGAAGATCACCACGACTACCTGCTAATCACAGAGAACGGAAGCTTCATCCAGCCCCTGGCCAGGCTCACGGGCTCTGACCTGCCGTCCGTCATCAATGCCGGCCTGTACGGGAACTTCAAAGCTCAGCTGCGCTTCATCTCGGACTTCTCCATATCCTATGAGGGGTTCAACATCACCTTCTCTGGTAGGTGTTTCAGTCAGATGTGATTGTCCCAAGCTCAGGGCCAGACTCCTCTTAGGACCAGGGAATATTTTCGCCTCCTTAATTCACATGGGTCTAGGATTTCACTCAAGGGCTTCACTGTACATCCAAGTATCTTAAGCTGCAAGATGTCCTGAATTAGTAATAAGTGATAAATAATACATGATAAAGATGTTCATTTCAGTGAGTCCTCATGGAGATATTTTTGCATAGAAACATAAATCAAGATTTGCTGTTGATCTTGTACTGTTATTTTAAAACTGTACAAAACAGGGTACACACACCCTGGATTCAGTAGGATTCAGGTAAAGAAGTCAGGATGCTTTTACCCTTTTTCAGGATAAAATGTAAACTGATGGACAAATATTTTTTTTGTGTAAAATATTTTGCCCCTAAGAGAAAACTAGTGCAGTGTCCAGATATAATGTGAAATAATTTAAGTATCTTTCTAGTAGCTAACCTTGCTACTAGATATCCCAGAGTATAAAAACTGCAGCTGCAGACTTGCCAATCAAAGCTCGACATTCAGAGGCAAAGTTTTAAAATAAAACTTTGGGCCAGAATGCCCAGCTCACCCTCAGCCGTGACTATGAGATGGAAAGCGTCTGTGAATTCTTGTCTCTAGGCACAGACCCGGCACTGGTTTGTGTGAGAAAGTGTGGTATCCAGTATTCTGCCATGTGACTGATTGTTTCCGCAGTGATAAGCATGGTCCTTTGTCATAATGGACATATATTATATTGCTGACATCAGTAGCTTGTACTGATATTGATTCAAGAGTGCGAGGGATCTATCCCTGATTCATCCAGAATAATATACCCACCTTAAGCGCTTTCTTTAGTTTAAAGGCTTGCTGCTGCAGCAGTTCCCATTCACAAGCCGACCCCCCTTTCCTGTACAATGGGGAAACAAAAGGTGCATGCAGATGTGTGATCATGCCTAATGTAAAGGACATACTTCAAAAGCTTGTCAACATGAAACCATGCCCAGTCCTAATTCTGCATTATTACATCTTGCCCCTTCGCATTCATTTTTTCCCAGAATACAATCTGGAGCCGTGCGAGGACCCTGGGACGCCACGATTCGGCCGCCGTAATGGCTACAACTTCGGCATTGGTGATACGCTCAGTTTTTCCTGCGGTATGGGTTACCGCCTAGAGGGGGCACCAGAGATCGTATGCCTTGGGGGTGGCCGTCGGATGTGGAGCGCACCTCTGCCAAGGTGTGTGGGTACGTGGTCACCTGCTTTCATTTGCTTGTATTCTTTGTTTACCTGTGGAACGACACATGGACACTTGCCAGCCGGTCTATACAAAAGGCGTAAAACGCTCCAGACGGCTTGCCATAGTCATGGCTGGCACTCATTTGGAAGCTCATTTCCTGCATTGGAAGACCACCATCCATCCTCTACCGGTAAGCAGTTACCGTTCTTGTGCTGGTATAGTAGGACAGTGCCTCCTGCACATGGATACCCAGTTTGACATTATAACCAAATTGGTAATATAATGTAAGTTTTGACGCCATTAAAAGTGCTGTGGGATCTAACACCAGTGAGGGCTATAAGACCATAACAATGTGAGCTGAGACTCAGGTATCCTTCGTTAACGGGACCCAGATCTGTGGCCGAGAGGGAGGGATGTGAGGAAACAGGCTTTCTGAGTCATTGTGCCTGCTTATTATTATTATTTTCTTTTTTAATGTACTTGTATGAAGCACGTCTAACATAATGATGATAACGAAATGCAGGCTGGGTGGGCTTGGATACAGTATCCTCAGCAGAAAATACCACTGAGAGCAGTTATATGAACCACTGGAGAGGTCTGTCTTCCATGTATTATTTCTCCGTTGGTTTCCGTTGACTTTGAGGATACTACAGTATCAGTGTTCCTGCTCATGTTCCCGTCAAAGCTGCCGGTTCCTCCTTGTACTCGCTTGTACGTTTGCCTGCTATGACACTGGCTGTGTGAGCAGAGTGTAATTTACAATTCGTTCTGTCATGTCCGGGTGTTACAGGATTGTACCATCTGTGTGTCCCACAGGCAGCGAGAGGGAAATGAATGTAGGCGCAGACATTCATCAGGCGTAACGATATTTCAGCTAAAGAAACATCAGGGCTTATTAGAACCCCGGACACAGAAGGTGCATGTTGAGGGGTGATTTAGCAGAGTCTGAACTACTTGGAACTTTGTGTCCAGTTACAGAAATGTAACATGCCTTTGTTTTGGTGGATGCTCTGCTTGTCACTCTCGACAAACGGCATCTTAGATAACGACTCACCAAAGCATGAATTGTGCCAAATGTATTCAGTAGACGGTATTAAATGCACTGCGGGATCTCACACCAGTGAGGACTATAAGGCTATAACAAAGGAAGATGAGACCCAGGTGTCCTTCGTTAACAGGACCCGGGAGTAATTGGGCATGTGAGAGGATTCGTGGCCAATAGGGATGGGATATGATGAGCCAGGCTTTTTGAGTCATTTTGCAAAAGCACCAGTTAATAACTGATCGATTCCAGGCAGCTACTTGAGCCTCAAGTTTTCCTCCCGTCAATCACAAATGTCAGGAGGTTAAAAAAGGATCAGGAGAGCAGGAACAGAAGAACACGTGTGGCAGGAACATGGATGGCAGATGGGACTGTGCTGCACAAACAGCTCGAGCGAAATATACGGATAGTCAGAGAGGATTCAATTAAGACCCTGGTTCACAAATCATAGACTCTGAATTGATGGCATGTTTTAAACTGAAAAGGAACTCTTTGTCCGACTCCAGACAGACTTTATCAACAGTGCGAGTTGATTTAGACTAATGAGTATTACTAATGTAATCTTGTATCTGGTGCATAATGTAGGTAATTTTTTCTTGGCATAAGACCTTCACTCCATGGCCAGCTTAATTTCTTATTTCAGTACAATCTACTGTGGATGTTCAATTTTCTCCCCACAGAAAAACATTGTTTCATCGTACTACACGCCCCTCCCCCCCCCCGGTGTTTTCAAAAACAGGAGATATGTTTTGAAAGAAGATATACGTCAAGCTGAATCCCCATGCAGAAATTTTATTCAGTTTAAGACCTTTTTCTGTTCCATTTAAAACGTCTTTGCCCTCCGATCATCCTCTCATAGGCCCATTAATCAAGGCAGGTGACGTTTATGTTGGACCCCAATCCGATTCAATGGCGTGAAATAAGTTACTTTGTGTGATAAAATATTACGTGTTTTTTAAGAAATCCATTTAGGCAAACCGATTAAGCATTTTGACATGTGTGAGGGTGAAATTGAGATTTGTTAATTGTGGAGTTAGGAAAAGAAATTGTGTTGAAGGCATTGTTATGCTGGAGAGATGACACAGTTGGTTTAAGTCCTCGGCAGAGAGTCATGTGACTGCCAGGTGAGGGAGGCCTGGTCACAGGTGATGCAGGTAAGGTGTCTGGGTGCTGCACCACCACTAAAGGAGCCCTTAGCCCTCAAAGTATCAGGTAGCAGAATTCCATTAAGGAGTCTCTTTCCCAAACCGCAGTATGCCTTGCCAGCTGTCATCCAGGATCGGCCCTGAGCCCTGGAAAATCAGTAAGAGAACGAGCTGATGGCTTCCTCAGCCATCTCTTCACCCACCACCGGCTCCCTCAAGCACTCAGGATATTTTCATAAGGAAGAACTTTTGAAAGTAGCCAGCACAGTTTCCGGTACTAACCTAGAGTCGACACGAGGAAGAGGTCTTCTATTTTCAGAGCGAAATGTCGTTTTCAGTTGGGTGCCCTTAAATAATGGCCAGTGATTGTCTTTAAGTGGCCATTTGCTGCCTGTTACAGTCCAGTCCTCTTCCCAAAGCACACAGTCTCACTTCAGCCTGTTTGCATTTCCATGTCTTGCATCATAAACATGCGCTAACGCGGATTCTTACGCGCTGCATCAACGGAGGCAGGTGCCACGTTTAACAGAAAATAACCACAGAACTCCATCTGCACTCAGAGGCCCCGCCCCTTTGCCGTGGGGATCTGACGCTCTCGTCGGCCGCGACAGGACATGATGGCCACATACTGCACGCCAATATGCCGCCTCCTTTATTGATCCCGGCTCTGAAATCTTCAAACCCCTGCCTCCAGATCAGACATTCCCCTTTCCCAAAATTCTCCCCCTATTGATTTTACTTCAGGGCTGTTTCTGGGCCTGCATAATTAGATCTCCTTTTCCTGGCACGTGTAGATCTTCGGTAACGCTGGGAGCAAGCGGGACATTATCGTTTATCGCATCTCCCCATATCCCCACGCATGGTGGCTGCTCCATTATAATAGCACCATAATTGGTGCATAAAATAGAGTAAAATATTTCAGTTGTATATGTACATAAAGTAGTACTATATATAAATGCCATGTCTATAAAAATCTATGAAAACCTTATAATGCATTCATAAAGCATAGGATAAATATTTTATTAGTAAATGTTTACCAAAAGATATAACACATTATAGCATGTTTATTATGCATTTTGAATGCTTTATGAAACTCTCATCTATAATGCACTGTACATACTTTCTGAATGCAGTACAAAGCAACATCATTTCTTATACTGGTGTATAATATAAGGCATATATAGTACATATATGGTAACATGGTGACAGCTTCAAGAAAAGTGTCACTATGTACACAGTCCACATATTTCTGTCTTTATGGGGACTCTGTGGGAACTATGACACCCTTAACCCCTACCCAGTCCTAAGCTTAACCACAAGTAACCAAACATATACAACTTTTGGCATTTTTAGTTTTTTTTATTGCAGTCACAGATTTTTGTGACAAATAATTTGTCGTTATTTTACACGCTAATTTGTAAAATGCTTTTCTGTTTATTCTCTAGTCTTTAAAAAGCAACCTATCCATTACCAAATTAACTGGCACTTTTAGTCAGCGGTGGGTACAAAACGTTTTGGGCCAGCCCTGGTTGTTTGCCCATTTGGGATCTGAAAAGCCTTCCGACAAGGGTTCAGAATTCAGGGTTCAAGATCGCCTCTCGTTTGGCCTGGATCGCACAGCATCCTTCATCTTTTGTTTCGCTGCCTTTATAGCTGTATTGAAATTTGAAGGCCGGCCCGTGAAACGCCTTTGCGGGTCCCAGTTTTTAACGAATCCCTCTCTGAAGTATGGATATTGTCATTTCATCTGGACAAAATACGACGAAGCAAGTGCTAAATCACTAAATGGGCGCACGTGAAGACGCGCCTAGTGAGAGGACTAGTCTCTGACGGAGAATTTCTGAGTTCTGGTCTGAATCTTAATTCTGTACAATAACAATCAAAGCAATCATTTTTAGTTGCTTTAATGCGCGTGGCTGTATTTTTGCCAGTAATGTTTCATTAGCAACATGAATAGTTAGGGGACTTTTAGACAAATACTGGAGCCATGCCTGCAGTAAGGAATGTATTTTCTTGAGTACATCTCAAGTATTCACTCACTTCCCTGGCGGTTAGCTCGTAAACATTGTGTTTTTGGCGAGAGTTTGCTTTCATTATTAATGCGAAACCATCGGCCATACCCCTAACGTAACGAAGCACTTAATTATCCCAATAATACTTGAAAAAGATATTGGCCATTGTGGACTCAAAACTATGATGCAGTTTAATACTTTTATTCATATTTTGGACACAAATATTTTGCTCAACAATAATTAAGAGATATCATTAGCATATATATTAAAATGTTGGGTTTACACGTGTGTTTCCGCATTATTGTAAACGGCTGCCTGATTTCCTGGTTTCCTGGGTTGTTTCTCCGCTGAAGATCCAGTGTCCTGTGTCAGACCGTCAGCTCATCATGTGAATGACTGTTACCCCGTGTTTTTTTTTTTTTTTTTCTTTCTGGCAAAATGGGGGCATTACTCTGAGCTGTGATAAATAGCGCCCATTTTTGCCGGGAGCGTGTGTACGGGCCCCCTGACAAATGAATGTGAATTGGCTGCGGGAAAGCATGGGGTCGCCCGTCGTAGGCCAGTGATTTGCAGGGTTGCCGTGGGTCATGGGATTTGCTGGGGTACCTGGTTCATTCTGGTGTTCCGTGTGAGGTACATGGGAATGATGGAGAGGAAGAGCCGATGGAGAGCATCCATTGGTGGGTGCTTCCTTACGTGCCCACCTTCACACCCAGCAGATGGGGCCATCCTTAGAGCATGTGTCTCTCTGCCCTGCTTTCTGAACGCCTGCCACCTCGCAGAATTAATTCACTCTTTAAATTTAAGACTCCTGGCCGACTCTGAGGATTTACCCGAGTCTTGTGTAAAAATGATTATAATCATTCTGTTGGACAGTCGGGCTCTGTGAGTAATGCTGCCATTAGCCAGCCTGAGATTCGCCGCTGCCATCAGTCCCGACAGCGAGGGTGCTGTACGCCATGCCCAACCCCAGTTTCCCCCTGGCCACATCGGCTTCTCCCTACGAAATGACAGGAATTGGGCACTTGACCAATCAGTGGTATCAGATTGCACCACATTTGGGAGCATCTTCTCAGGGCATTATGGGTAACGTCGCTATCACCCTGATAAATAATTTCCATCACCCCCGATTTCCATCAGTCTTCTTCTGAAATGCAGTGGGGGGGGATATGTGACTCCACTTACCAGTTATGTTCATACGAGGCCTTTGCTTCTCTCGATTTGCATAGTCTGCTTCTAATTGGTGTAAATGGATAACACAGGATTTCCATTGATTAACATCAGACGGTAGTGTTGCACACTGCATAATCCTGCCTTAATGCCCGACGAGAGTAAATACAGAGAAGTCAAGTGGCAGGGAATCTGGGAAGGCTGAATCTCAGTCCCATTCGGATTGAGCGTGCCGTTGGGCGGCGCTTGGGCGGACTCCCGGGTCACGTTCGACTAGCGGTATAATAATGAACAAGCTCGTTAAAGTTGTTCTAAATCTGGCCTGTCACCATGTAACCTACCCGCATTGAGCTGAGGTGCACTTTGTCAGTGGTGGGGGGCAGGAAGGTGGGT